>JAQIVE010000318.1:0-41644 GCA_034698285.1 Sminthurinus bimaculatus | reverse complement strand
GTTTAGTACTTTGAGTACAAACATACATGTATACATATATGGAGCGGCACAGTTTGCTACCTATTGTTCGATTCTTCCTCGAAGCGAAGAAACAAACGACAAATCATTAGAAATATTTAATTTCAACTTATTTTCTCTAGTTTTGTGCTATGCCAGGGATTTTAGAAGTAGAGAGGTTCATTATTGTCATTATTTAAGTCCTATATTGTGACAATATTACAGTTTATATTTCTCTTACCAAACCCATCTACAAACAGTTCAGTGACTGCTTCAGTTGCACAATAGGCGAAATAGAAATGTCGATAGCGTATTTGCGGCAATTGCAAATGATCGAATGAGAGTTTGAGAAATTCTTTTTTTTAAACTCCCCAACTAGACTAGACGCTAACTATGCGACTGTTGCTGAACTGTCCTAGCAGACGTAAAGGCATTTATGAACGGGACAATTTCTAAATAGTTCTCTGACTTTTGAAACTGACTATAACAGGGCTGGAAAATAAACTGGTGTGTGTGTACAAATTGAAATTATGATTATAATCACAGTCAGCATAATGCTTCTGCCTTCTACTACTACTATTATGGTGTACGGAGAAGTAAAGTAGGGAAAGTATGTGTGCATTTGTGCTCATTCAATTAATGAAAACGGGACATACCATGCCATACCTTAGCATACATGTATGTATAATGTATTTGTATAACAATAAATTGTGAAAAAATGGTCGACGCGTATTTACAAAATATGCCATTATAGTCGTCTACACACATTGCTTTCCTTGGACTCAACAGTATAAATACAGCGACAAGAGTTCTGTGCTCAATACAGTAATGTTATTAGTAATAGGTCTTAAGCTCCGTCTACGCTACAATATTTGATTAGTTATGGTCATTGCTACTGTTTTTTGACGGGGTTTATTCAGTAAATGCTAACATGTATACAAATAAATATTCGAGTTTACTCCTTTTCTAGACAACAGAAACCTGTAATGAGAAAAAAGTTTCATGAAAGTATCGAGTCTGACAGGAAATAGTCGTCATAAAATAAATAGGAATACTTATATATAGCTTATGCCAGACATAATGCATTGTGTGCCGCGGTAGTTTTTTACTTTCCCCGAGTTACATTTTTTTCCGCTCTCTCCGCTGGTTCTCTTGTCCATGTACTATTGTTTGAGAACTCGCAACATCTTGATTATGGATTAATTGTGATGAGTTGTTGAGCAAAAATACAATTTGTTTTCTATTTGATGATGATGATGAGGCTTTGGTACCTATCCTTCTTTCAGTATGATATTATTTTGTATACATAAACTCCTTGGACAAGCCATCAGGTTTTGATGACGAAACTCAACCGTCAAAACGAGCTCGTACTCGTGTGTTTGTCTCTACATATTACAAACAGTAGGAAAAAGTATTTCTAGCTATAGATTATTTTAAATTTTGTTGAGGTCATAAGATAAGGTGTTATATCGTGCATACACATTACACAGGTCTAAATTTCCCCACAAATACCAACGGTATAAAACATCATAAACACATTGGTATGATCTGCTATACTAATATATGTTATACATTATATGCATGTTGTACAGTCATGTACAGATAAAATTTTCAGCGTGTTTATGTGTGCAATACTGTTAAAATGAGGGATGTTAGAAGGTCCCATTCCTCTGATCAACGTACAATTTACATGGGTGTAAGGAATCTTGGTCATGAGGAATACACTAGATGGGAGGAGACAACTCGATCACGTTGATGGCTAAAGCTGGTTGAAGTTCTAGTTCTCGTGCCAAAGCTATTCGGAGAATAGAAAAAGAAATGTAAAGGCATAAAGTACCGGAGGAGTCCAGGCCAGGCCAGTCAGTGAAAAAGAGAAATGGAAGGAAGGAAAAGAGAAATATAGAGCACTAACTTTTGTAGAGAAAGAAAAAGGGGTAGAAATGGAGAAATTTTCGTACTTCGGAGTCTGATGGTATGTATGTAGGTACTTTGTACGTATATAAAAATGCATACTCAGAGTCATTCTCATGTATGAAAATGCCTTTCGCAAAGACATTTTTTGGAAGCATGGCTTGGATTTTGGATATTGATCTCAGTGTCTGGTCTGGACTCGGAGAAATGGAGTAGAGCAAAGTAAAGTTGTGATGCTGCGAATATGAAGCTTTTCTCCTTCTTCTCCCCCTCCACAGTTTTCACTAGACTACACCACACCAAAGCTAAGCCAAACCAAAGAAAGCCAAGCCAAGCCACTCTGCACATTCAAAGTCACCACCATCAGGACGTGGTGCAAAACTACGGGTGATATTATAGAAACCAACCGGGCATTGGCGCTGGCACTGGCAGTGGAACTGACTTTCTTTGGAGCATGTACAATGTGCAAGGTATAAAAAGTAAGTATATGGGGGTACAAAACCCGGTGGTTATTCATATTTTGACGAATATCGTTATAGTGTTTCTACAAATAATGTAACATGTGCCGATGCCTTCCATATTTGCTATCATATTATTTACCGTCTTTTCAGCCGTTGCCTGCGTGCCTGCCTACCAGCTGACCTATTGTATAACATTTTTGTGTTATAATACAAAATTCTTTCATCCATATATTGCATATACGTGTATTACATATTGTAAGTTTGAAGATTTCGGATGTGGATATGGATTTTCCTTGAAAATCTGGATTTTAAAAATAAATTACATCTTTCTAGAAGTATACATCACGTTATCATATTCACATCAAAAACATTTATTTTGTATCCCTTGTGCTGGTGTGCTTCTCCCCGTCTTTTTGCCTTGGATCTCTCTCTCTCTCTCTCTCTCTCTTTCTTATCCTTGTTCAAGCATATGTACATGCACACATGTCGTAGTGCTCCGCACGTGTAGTGTTTTATGCATTTACTAAGGTCGGTTTCTAGTTTTGAATTTGGTTGCACAGTTGGAAAATGTTTGCATTTTTGTGTAATGCAGAGATTGTCGAAACTCTAAACTTAAGAGTCATCAAAAATATAGGGCAGGCAGAATGAGAGAAAAGGGAGGTTGAAGATAGAGGTAAATTTATGTAAGTGTGTACTATAGCATACACAAAAGGCGAAGAGTCACATACGAATACTATTGTCAAGTCATGGTAATGAGAGTAAAAATCCCTTTTGATTCTTGTCACTCGCTCTCCATCTTCGTTCTACTATTTCCCCCTTCCTTTTCTCTTTTTATTGCAATTTCAAAAGAGAATCAAGTATCAGAAAGAGGATGTTCCTAAAATGTAACTACCAATATCAGTCAGCCACTCTTTTATGTATGGGAGTATATAAGCAGCAAATATCAATAGCAAATAGGAAATATACCAATAGTACATAATATTAAAATCTTCTTTACTTACATTATATTATGGGATAGGTCTGTGTTTGGAAGAATTGGGGATATATGGGAAATTACACGAGGAGTTTCCCCGTTTACTTCATGGTAAAGGCAGGAAAATAGTTCCAATTTTGTCTAGATGAATAGCAGCCTATAGCTTTATCGTCATTTCTCTTTATTCCTTTGGATATTGATTAGTTTTTGCTGGATATATTATGAGAACGTGGAACTTTCCTTTCTTCTCTTCTTATGTTCTTTTTCTATTTGTGTGAAATGAAGAGGAAGGGAAACGTAAAATAAAAGTGTATGGGAGGAAAAAAGATTGAAATTTGAAACTGTGCAGAAAATATTTCTCTCTCTCTCTCTCTCTCTCGCTTCCTCTTCTATTCTTTATTCTACAGCTATGTAGTAATATAGTCCAAATCCTCCTTCCTCCATTTGGTATATACACTATTTTCTCTTTCATTTTGTGAAGTTTAGCTCTCGACGCAAGTAAAGTAAGGAGTAGACACGAGTGGCTTCTCATCTTTGGCTAATCTTTATTCGCTGGTTCACAAAAATTTAATTATTTTAATATATTGTAAGAAAAAGAAGAAAGGGAATGGAAGAAAACTTAAATGGTTGCCGGAATGTATGAAAAAGAGCATAGGATGAAAATGAAACTTGTGGATGTATGTTTAACGTGCATACTTACTGGTGCAGTAGTGACTGTACTAAAATAAAAAGTAGACTTTCGTTGTTTTGCATGGACAAATATATGCACTTTGTACAGCGAGTTGACAGTGAATGAAAGTTAATATCGAGAGTTTTACACAGCGTTTATACATGCTCTCTTTGAAATGTTTGAGCATTATCATTATACATATAGTGCTGTGTAAAAAAGAAGGAACAGGGAGATCATCTTGTTATTTTCATCTCGTCTTCTCAACTTTTTATGTTTACAAAATTTACTCCCGGAATATTCATGTTCATTTTATAGAATCTACAAGAGAAAACTTAGAAACAGCTTATACCGGCTATCCAAATGTAGCATCATAGATTCATATTGCAACTGTACCACTAATTACAATTACGAAATTGTCAAGTGAAAGTGAACTCGGGGAAAGGAAAAACATAATTCAAATTACTTATACTGGTACATGATAAACTATTGACTGCATAGTATACTAAATAGCCGAAGGGTTCGAACATTGAATGTTAGGTGGATTTTTCTCCTTTGCTTAAATCAGATTGACATGTACGTGGTTTTTCATCGAATCCCCCCCTCCCTCATCTTATACCTCATTCAGTCTGTTTTCTGTTCAGCTCAAAAACTGTCTCCAAGTGTATTTCGTTCAAGGGCCCTTTCAGAGAGGAAAGGAGAAAGCAATAGAAAAGTGGAATATAAAAGGAAGATTGTGAAAGTATAAAATCTTTTTCTAAGCATTTTTCCTAAAAAGTAAGAGAAAGTTCTGTCTCTATGTATAAAATACTTGTATTTATATGATGTAGACGTCAAGATTCTGAATGAGCATGAGGGGGGGGGGGAGAGACGAACTTTGGTAATGGCAAAAGCAATGGCCAGAAAGAGCCACAAGCAGAACCAGGTAAAGGGAATAAAATTTTCATGGAAATGCTTAACATGGGATAGGACGAAGAACTGGAAAAACAAGAAAGGAGTGCCAAAGAGCATTAGCAGAAATCGATTCACGTCGAGAGACAGAACATTAGTTTAAGTGTGGTTATCCTATCCCGGTGAAATGGGAAGCTATGAAGAAAATGATGCTATAGGAACAAGGAGATGAAGAGAACTGTGTACGAGTTGCAAGTAAAGAGAATGCAGAGTACAGAAAAGGAATCATAAAGATAGAAGACAAGTCAAAAGAGGAAAGAAATGGAAAAGGACGAATTTTGTATATGTAGGTGGTGAAGAAGAAGATGGTTGTAGGTTTCTCTAGACAAAACTGTAGTAAAAATTAGGTTAATTGTGACTTGGGACTTGTAATCGTTCTTGAGCATCTCAAAAACATCAGGAAGCAGAAAACCTGAAGGACAATAAGAAGCGTTGGTTTGGATGTATTTTCATATACTTACTTTTCTATTTGTCAGTGTATTTGCCATTTCACTGCTGAGAGCTCCCCAAGCGTCATTTGTGTATTTTATGAGAGTGATAGCATGGGCCATGAGGCGAGGAGCACACGTTAAGTTAAAATGGGCAAGAGGATATTACTGGAGTGGTTGCCTCGACTTCTTATCCATTGAAAATCCAACTGTTCCCGCTGCAGCCAAATGCATGTACAAGCTTCTGATAAAATATTAAGTATTAGTTTCACTATGGAGTGAGACGGTTTGACTCGATCCATCAACCTTTTTCCGAGTCATAAACAATTTCGATTTATTTCTATATGATCAGTGGATAGTCGAAAGGATACATGAATGTATATTACGTATACACATATACATGTGTATACGATGCATGTTTGGATAAAATCCACCGTCTTCTGTCAATCATGACTTTTCTCCTTCAGATATATCATATTGCATCATATTACTTGGCCAAACGAAATTCGAAATCGAATGAAATGAAAGTGTAGCATCCGTCTTCTTCTCGTCTCTTTTCATATCTAATAAACCAGGGTGGTGAACGAAAGGAAGGCAAATGCAATTCAATATAATATAATGTTCACTAAAGGGGATGAAAGCACAGGCAAAACCAATAGCAATAGCATGGAGAATTTTAAATGTTTGATCAGGTTTCCATATATTGGCGTTGAAGGCTCATTTCTAATATTTTTATTTGAATTTTTACCGTAAATAATGTGATGCAGCCCATACTACATGTGTACGCAAAAAATGTTACTTTCTCCATTCATAATGTGTAGATTTTTTTAATGATGTTTGGTACGTACCATATCTGTTTGAATTGTGCCACAGCATCTAGTAGTGTCATAGATTTCCCCGTTTGATTGTACATCATGCACATGTACTCTATGGCTAAAAACTTAAATAGTGCTGCAGCAGCACAATTCAAACATGTACGGTATTTCATGCATTTGCCGTATAACTGGATGGATCTCTAGTTAAATCATGGAGGGATTTCAGTCGATTCGAATTTGAGTGGATTCTGGTACAATATTTTTTGCATGATTTTCAACTTTGAACGATGCGGTACTTTGTGTGTACTTATACTTTATTCCTTACTTTAGAAATGTTTCTTAGTATTGGCTGACATTAAAGTAGCATCACCACCGCCTCTGAAAGAAACCATGTGGTGGATGTTAAGGTTTTCCTACATATTTTCATGACATTGTTGAAATCATAAAGCAATTTCGTAATATTATATATTCAGGGATTTCAAAATAGGCGTATATAATATATAGTGCAGTGCCGGAAAAATACAACATTCTAGAATATACATTGTACAAGCCACCCATAACCTCGTTCGGCTCTGTAGTTCATTCTCTCTCTGTGTGTATCCTGAGTTTGAGTCATGGTATACTGAGAACGTGAATCTCAATTTGTTGCCCCTCTCTCTCTACCTCTGCTTTCCCCAGTTCCCTTTCATTTCAATCTACTAATATTTACGTTTTGCCCCGGGTTAAAATAAATTCTCTTTTGATGAAAATGTTTAGTGTGGGCGAACAAGTCGTATATGTCTGTTCTCTCTGTATGCATATTTTATACGAAGACCACAGGAATTCATTCGTTCTTTATTCCGTAATATATTTATGTTTACATGCTAATAATAATGTTGTTATTAACAATGAATGGTATATTATTGCTGTTGCTATATTATTACTATTATTACGGGAGTTAGCATGTAATTGAAAAATATTTTTCGAGTGTTCCTCAACAACTAACCTTTTATACTACCTCTATAACGTTTCTCGATAGACTATTATTATCATTATTATATTTAAAAAGAATACTAAGCACAAAAGATTTATTGACAATTTTACTAGAATATTCCGGCAAAAGAAAAAAATAACTAAAAAGTGAAGTCCTCAGATTTTCACTTTTCTTGTAAAGTTGAGCTTAAACAAATAAATATTCCCGAAGCAAAGGAGTGGAAGGAAGGATATAGAAGCGGAAGAAAGGACGGGAGTTTTGGAGAAAATTATTAAGTTTGTTAGGTGAACTTGTATACATTTCGTACGCAAATTGTGTCTTTCGAGTCGAGGAATAAAAACTAACTGAAAAAAGTTTGTCCCCTCTATTTTTGAGAACAAGAGAACTGGAGGGAGAAAGACAGGAAGAGAAAGAAAAGAGGCGACGACGATGACAAAAAACTTTTTCTCCTTTCGACTATTTAAAAGTAATGTAGAACAAAATGTCTGACTTTTCCACTTTTGTCATTTCCTCCTTATATACAATGTATATACAACGCATTGCATTGTACATGGACAAAGTTTGGGGAAAGAGTACACGGCCGAATTTGTGGAGTACGAATGGTGAGTATGTAGATTTTGAATGTATGTTGTAGAACGTATTCCATGTTAAAACTGTTTTGCATGAATTGTGTTAGTGGCAAAAAAAAGAATTTTTTTGGGGTTGTTCCAAGTTTTTGAAAGGCATATTACGTGTTCTGAACGACTGTGGAATAACAACTTTTATTATAGAAAAAGAACTCACAGTTACATTGCCCCTATAATAGAATATAATATAAAATTGAATGGAGCATGGAAAACTGGGTGCTGGAACTGTTTACAATGTTTAACTGATTATATTTTGGTTGGTTTTTTCCGTTGTTTCTTTATTTGTTACGAGATAAAACAGGGAAAACTTACATAAATTACGTTTCTTTGAATGTTGAGCTTTTTGCAGTTAGAGTTGTAATATTAAACCTTAGCCAATTAAAAATAACATATTGGATTTTATGAAATTTCATGGACGGTTTTATGTTTTATGCATGTACTTTCAGTCCCTTCATTTTATACCCATATAAAGGTGGTTTGGTATCAAGGTTTAGGTCGTTACAATGTATACACCTCTGTTCCACGTATATTTGTAGACATATTACATTATGCAGGTTTATTTTTTAGATGAAAACTCCAATATATTAAGAAATGTGGTGGTATATATAATATGCATACATATTTGTACTTTAAAATGGGATGCTGTTCAACTAATTCAATGTACACACATTCTGAAAAAAAGGTTCATCATCTTTGTATATACGACTTCACTCAATATGTCTTTACAACCCTTTTCAATTTACGGTGTCTTTCTCCTCTTTGTCAACATTGTCTTTTGTGTGTCTTTCAATTTTTTTTCTCTGTGGGCAGAGGGCAGACAGAAAAAAGGGAGACGCGGCAAAAAGTCAAAAGTCAGAAAAGTTCACATTTTTTATAAACTTTTTATTTTATATTTAGAGTTTGAATATACATATTCATGTGGTATATATAATGTAGTATGTATGTATGCGATCTATGTAGTAATGCCCTTGACTCTTGACAAATTTCTTTGGGTTTTCTGTGGAAACATTTTCTGTCATGTTTCATTGATAACTATAAAAAGTAGTAGGTACTTGATTCAAAGAAATGGAGAAAAGTTGACGAAAGTATAATTGTATGCAAGTGCACGCCTACTTTTCATATAATATTGAGTCCTTACAAAAGTAGTCAGAGTAACTTGGACAAAAACCAGTTATTTTAGTTTATTAAAGTTCCTGCGGGAAATATAAATTGTCCTCTACAAAACAACTTTTTTTCTTTATGATGATGATAATGATTATGACCTGCTATATACCACGAAAATTGACTATGCTATTGAGCTGACGTTGATGTTGATAAATATAAACTGTCTACATGAGAGAACAAACTACAGTTGGCATCTACAGTCAACAGTCTATTGTCAGAGTCAACAGTATCAATTAGCTCCATTTTCATTTCTGAGTAGGTACTACGAACATAATATAACGACAGTGCACGTATAACAAAATAGAGGACAGTGGATGGTGATTATGATGAGCAAAATTGGGTGAGCTTGGTTGTTAATCAATTTCCGTGTATAGCTCATGCTCATTTTGTGTGCTCACTCTATATAATAACAATAAGCAACATGCAGAAAAATACACGTACTGGTTCGATGGTAGATGGTAGGTAAACATGTTGTATAATTTAGGTTTGCTCTATCCTCTAGTGCCTTCAATCTAGAGTCCGAGAGAAGAAAAAAAACCCGTTGTTTTATTTTCCTCTATTTTTGCATATTCATGATTTCCTCTAGTTTTTCTAACCTGGACGGTAGAAGGCAAGCACTAGACCAAGGGATTTCATAATTATATACAGACGAGGAGTAGAAATGGTAAATATAGATAAAATTTTGTATACAGTAAGACTTCTCTATTTTGAACTGCAGAGTAGCATACAGTACATATTTATCTAGAGTCGAGACACTGTAAACTTTATTGCTAAAAGAAATACGATGATTTTCTGATCTCGAAAACAACAAAACATTTGCGATAATGCAAATGCATAATTGTATTACTTTCCCAAATTAATCGACTTGTACATATTTGAAGTATTTGACTCACAGAAACCTAGTCTAAAAAGGAGAAAAATCAAATTAGGTCAAAACGGACTATGAGCAAACTTCACTGTATGTATAATGTCGAAGATATAATTATACGTTTGATACACCAGACGAGATACTGTGTAAAAGATGGGCTAGTTGTTAGTTTCAGTTTAAACTTTCCAATTGGCCTGGTCTAGACGGCACTACAGGCAACTAAATTAGTCTAAGGAAAAGTTTTACGAAAGGATGCTGTGTTGATGGTGCAAGAGTAAATACATTTTACAATGAATTTAATTTCGTCTCAGGGCTAAAAGCAGTAGTTTGTGAATCCAGTATGAATATAGATATATATAATTTCATTTCTTTTATTCGTCGATACTGTAGATTCTACTCTGCCCTCACTAACCACACAAAACAAGCTAGAAAAGCTTTACAGCATGTATTGTATAATTTTCTATGTACTAGCTCCACAACAAGGTTAGATGTTTTCCCGTGGAAAGCAAATATTCATTTCAATTTACTCGACTATTTCAACCTCAGCACCACAAACGTGAACATATTTTGGGACTGAGTCAATTATTATTAAATATTTGTGGACGTATAATACTATACACTATACACCCAAATTATAATATGTGTTTATACAACGTGTAAAGCCTTTCGTTGACTACGAAAGGTGATGGTGAAAATTCTAGTCTACACACATGTTGATGTTGATGTAGGCATGTGCTACGCTTACATTACACACTAGACACACAAGTATACATAAAAACGCATAACTTTCTCTTTCTCTGGCTCTCCACTTATAATGTTGTGTAACATCAAAGAAAACAATATTTGTATTCAAACTTTGCCAATCAAATATTTATGTATGTATACTACTACAGTCTGTGACTTTGGGGTTATCTTATTCACGTTTCCACAGATCTAGGTTATATTTAAACATTATGAATTGCTAGGCCAGCATGACGCATACACTTTGCGTTACATGTCCTGCATATTGTGTACATGCTGTACTTTGCTCTAATACAGGCATGTATATATTTGTGCATTTGTTGTAGATACGTCTACATACATCCACTCTAAAGTCGATTTGGGCTCGTACTTGTATTGATCCAGTCTGGATTGAGGTTTCAATAAAAATGTAATCGAATATCCAGCAGTGCAACAGAACTCACTTTTTTTCACTCAGTGCAAGGTTTTCCCTTGCATTCGAGTTGGAGCTTTAGGTTTTTAAAATCCGAGTAAAGGAAATAGAAATAAAAATAACAAATCGTAGCAAGAAGAGAAGGAAGAACAAAACCACGGAAAAATATCAAAACTCAATACAATTCAATTCAATATAACATTGCACTCTACGAACAACTTAGGTAGGCCATATATTTTGTACGAAGTGTGTTGACAGAATACCAAATGGTAAAATAAAACTTCATCCAATGAATATTCCAGCTCCCAAATTCGACTTAAATTTGGTATTATAAAAGCGGAGGAAAGGCGAGCCATTTTTTCATTTCATTCTCTGTAGAAAATTTACAGGATTTTCCTGACTTTTTGTCCATGTAACCATATGGCTTTCGCCTGTGTAATTCCCGTTTTTGTGGTTTGATTGGAATGTAGACTAGAGCAGCCATTTACTACCTTCTCTCCTGCCTTGAATGCATTCTGGGCTGAACTAGATAATATAATGACTAAAGGTTGAATTCAACTTATTATTGAGTATAAATTTGCATGGAGAGAGTCGAAGTTGAAATTTAATTGAAAAAAAACTAAAGGAGGAGAAAGGCAACTTCTTTTCATTTTCCTACTTCACCCTTCCTGTGCTTTTCGAAGCTGTTCCTTTGTCTCCGGTTTTGCTCACAGCTTCTTTAGCTTTATCTACTTTAAATGCAGAGTGTGGTCGTACATATGGCCAAAAATTTTAATTATGCAGGAAATTCAGCTATCGATTCGATGAAGAAACCCTTGTGACAGGAATAGGGGGAGAGAATGAGCAGGCCAAAGAAGTTTTTTCGCGATGTCAGTATGAGACTTGGTGTACATATAGAGATGTGGAAAACGGATTATCTTGAGCTAAACTAGGACAATACTGTTTGCTGTACAGTTATATATGCTTCCATCGTTATGAAAGCACTTCGATAGGTAAAGATTTTTTTTTTCTCCAGAATCTCTCAGCTTGGCTCCTATCTTTGTCTTTTGTCGCTTTCTTTTAGCCTCTACTTTCTGTCGCTCCTCTCGTCTCGAAACTACAAGAATACATACATAAAACTACCTTTTATTTTAGCCTGCATTAGAATATAAGCACAAGAAGAACAAAAGAATGAAACAAGGGGAAAGTAAAACTACTATTATGTATAGCGTATAGCAGTTTTAGAAAAAGACTAAGAGCAAGAAAAAAAGTAATAGTGGAAGGAGAAAAACGTGAGACACCATTGGAGATGACGTGGGTTCTCTCTTTCTATGTATGTCCATGTGCTTCTAGGAAAAATCGAAATGGGGACTCTCTCCTGTTTTCTCTGCTTTCCTTGTTCAACTCTACCGATGAAGAATGAACGAAGCAAGCAGTGCACGACACTAGAGTGTAGAGTGAAAATAGGACGGAGATGAAACTCTTGATGTCAAGGCTCGCAAGCAACTTCAAGTTGAAGCTCCAAGCAACCCTCTCTTTAGGTGTAGGTATACATTATACACATACGTATGCATGTACACACATGCATGAAAAAGCGAGTGAGCGAGTGAGGAAACTGCAAAAAGCAAGCGTCTGTGTAGAACATCCAACCATGTTTTCAACTTTGGACGATTATTTCTACACGTATCTGATGTGTCAGTGATGTAGTTATATACATGTACATACTTTATATAGGTGAACTGTCTCATCGTACATGTAGATATATTTGAAATGGAGACTAATTACCTTTGGTACATTTTTGACACCCTTTGGGACTACTCGACGTTAAACTTTAGCTCTGGCTTTCTTCTTGTTCTTAATCATCTTGTATTTCTGCTTAGGCAACCTACCAACTTGCCTCTGCCTTTGTATGGAGCCTATGGAGCCTATTACAGAGGTTTGTCATTAGATTTGGTGAAGTTGATTTTTTAATGGGGTTGATTTTTACATTCTTCGTTTTGCGGAATAGATTCTTTGTATGAGACTTTATGATGATTTTGCAAGATGGCATCGCTGAGAAAAAGTATACAGCTGCAATTTTGATCAGGGAAAACGGATATATCCAATTTCGAAAAGATTTGCAAATGACAACTTAAATATAGTTCCGTATTTCGTATCGTGTATCGTATTTTCATCGAATTGTTAATTCAATGCTAAACCCTGCTATTATAATATGTTGTAGTGTATGCTGATTTTGTTCTGATTTGGATGCTGACTAATAGCACATGGGCATAATAATAGGTAATGGATATCTTGCTGGAAGTTGTACATTGTCTACGATGGCAGGGAGGATAAATGAATAAATGAATTATTCTCTACACAGATAGGTACTCGACTTGATCAGTGAGTCTCCTGTGACTAGTGAATCCAACCTTCCATATGCTGCTCGTGTATTGTGTATGATGGTGCAATATATTGGTTAAAAAATCAAATTAATCGAGGTAGGAGAAATCGTCCCCTAGATTTAATGTAAATAGTGTAGTATATAAGCAATACAGATAGATCGACATCCGACATTAACCTAAGATTGCACAGGGACGTTGGGACAACAACGAGAGAAGAAGTAAACGGAGATTAGGAGTTAGGTAGTCTAACTACATAGATGGATCATGATACAGTACGATGCACGTGCATCGTGCATACATCACAGGGGATAGTGAGAGATAGGACAAAAGTTGTTTGTAAGCAATTAAGTTCTACTCTCATCCTTTTTCCTTCCGTCGCTGCTAGTGCTATGATTTAGAAAAGAAAACTGTCTTCTCTTCGGTTCTCCTGCTTATTATGTATTAAAAGTTTAATAGATTATGTATGCAAGCACATTGAAGATAGATTGACTCCACCTGAAGCTTTTGCCCTCTACGAATACAATTTACCTCCTGTCTCCCATTAACCCTTGTATACGTACATACCTGTATAAATGAAATGTATGCATATAAATACATATGCGTGTGTATATACGAGGAATAAAAACCTTACCAACTTTTCTAATAAGCATATCTAAATAGTGGAGCGAACAAACTATAAAGGATGGAAAGAAGAAAAAGAAACACAACATTTTAAAACTATTTATAAACGAAACATATGTTATCAACAGGGTGAGCATGAATATGCTTTTTTATTTTTTCAAAGTTAGAGATAAGCTGGTTGATACAGTTTTAGTACTAACCTTCACATGATCATGTACATTACCTTTCCCAGATTTCGAAGCGAGATCAAGAAAGGGTTACGACTATGAAGCTTATCTCATGTATTTAATACTCATCATATCCATACCTGGGAAAAATAAATGAGGCAATTTCGTTCACTCTAGTTATGACACATGAATAATCTATCTTTAGTCTAACATATGTCCTTGTTATTTTGCTTGGTTTTCCGTAGCCAAAATATACACTTTTCCACGTGTATAAACACAATTAGATGCGCCACAACTTTATTATATACTTTAGAACGCATTTATAATGCCAAATGTCAACCAATGTAAAATTTTAGAATGTTGGCAGTGTTTATATTATTATTACCACTATTATTTATCCTATTCCAATCAGAATCTCAATAAAAAATTCGGGTGCCCTCATAGCAGATTTTGAGTACGTAGAAATGGGAGATGTGTAAAAACATGTGCATGTTGTACAAAACCATCGGATGTGACTCACTCAAAAATTCTTTCCCTGTATGTGTACTTCTAGTTGTATTGGATGTACTGGGATGTACTTCAAGCTGTTGTAAATTGTACGTATTATACAAATCCACAATATAAAATACAGAACTCGGTGAAACACAATAAGGACATAAATATATTCATGAAGTAAACTCAGAGTTTTTAACTCAGGAGTAGAAGCAAAAAGCAAATAAAGAGAAGCTGAGTGAAGTGAAATGTAAGCTGCACCTTCTTTTGTTATGGAGAAAATGGTAAAAGTTGGGATTGAAGCAGACGTCAATCCTCTTTACGTCAGCTTCAGCCTCATGCCCCATCCTCGACCTAGCTGAGATGCTTACTCTGCTGGTCTTATCTAGTCTCGTTTCTTCTTCCCTGAAAATGTGTTGGGGTGGGAACATTCGGGGAGAGGGAAAAAGGAGTTCTCAAGCTTAGCTCCGAGCTACTGACTAACTGACTGACTGGCTGACTGACTTAGTAGACTTCTTGGTATACTAAAAGGAATTGAGGAAATATATTTGTCTGTAAACTGTACGATTATATATTACCGCCGATCCGTCTACAATTCGCAATTTCACATCGGAATCCTTTAAGTCGTCTTACACAAAACATTAATAGGGAAGTTGGTCACGATAAAAATGGTGTTTGTATCGATTTTTCCTAACCTTTTAGCTATGATTTTAATGTTGATAAGATTTTCTCAATAGCGAGTTGTTCTTGTCATTTCCCGACTGAATATTCCAAACTCTTTCATCACTTTGACTTGACTGCTTAGTAAATATTTCAATGTCTTGGAATTGAACATCGTTCTTTTGATAATATTTCTCCTTTACATGTCAAACTTCTCAAATATAAGAATGCCTAAAATTACCTATAGTTACTTTGGATTTAAAATTTCATGTTTTCGTTTTATTTCTCTTTTTCAAAGGAAATCACTGCATAAAATAAAAATAAATTGTAAGGAATCGAGTCATGTAAAGCATTTTGCCGTATAATAACTTTTCCGTGATGCTTATTAGTGGGTAATTTGCATCGGTCCTAGCTTTTTCCATAAGAATCTCAGTAATGACCCAGGAAACGGAGGAGGAATCAGCTAAAAGTCAAACGGTAGCACATAGATTACTTAATTACTGTACAAGTTTTGGCTTTACTTTGAGTATTAACTGTAATCTAAACTTTAGCTAGTTATTCTACTTGCACTTTTCTACTCGTCTCTGTGCATCAGTACCTAGAATGTCCAATTCAGTGGATTGGTCGTAACATTTATTTTATACCCACTATATAAACGAAGTCCTCCACATAACATCCCCTGCCACATATATTGCTTACTTTCTGACTTACCTACTTTACTTTCAAGGAACTAAGTGGAACCAATCGAGTTTGGGGGGAGTAGAGATAACAAGGAGGATGAGCGTAGCTGAAGGTAGTATCTGTAGAGGTAGAAAAGGGACAGAGTTTGTAAAACTTCATCTCATACACCTTCACATATGTGTATATATAGATAATAGATACAGCTACAAATACTCTACATGTGTATGCTTATCTGAGTATAGCTTGAAGGGAAAAGGAAGATTAAGAGATACCTCGAATGCTGAGCGCCTGGCGTTTAATACAGTTGAAGAGAAGAACCGGAGAAAAGTAGAAATTCATCGAGAAAAGGGCTAACGGAAGAAGCTGCTTCTGTCTGCTCACAGTGAGAGAGAGCGAATGAGTGAATTCTACACAGAATCTACCCAACACGCTGAGGAAAATTGAAGCTGACCTTCCTGCCAGTTGCCTATTTTTTACGGTTGAAAAAATAAAATGTTATTCCTTCTATTTCGTCAATCTTTATTCTGCAAGGTATATTCCTATATGTTTTGTATAGGAATAACACGACGAAAACCAAAGCCAAAACGAGAGTATAGAAGAACGGAACACGTCAAGATCAAACCAGACCAAGCCTTAGTTTTTTATATGTTTGTATACGAATAGCAGAGAGAAGTTCTGGCAGGGTTCCAGGGTAGTTCCATCGAACAACGCGAACCAGAACTCCAGCATAAGTATGTATACATACTGATATATAATATACAGTCTGAGTGTAGTTACCGGCTAAAAAAATTTTTCTTCTTCATCCACTTCTCCCTTTTCGCATTTTATTCGCATTGGTTTCTACCGTTTTGCCAGAGTCTCGAAAAATCAGTTGCCTTCTTCCTTTTGCTCCCCTTCCCTATCATTCTGTGCCTTTGTCCCTGTCTCTATGCTCTGACTGCCTTGTAGACTATCTGTATATAGTTTAGTTACTTACAATGAGCCACATTTTATGACTCTGTGGTATGGCTCATGAAAAAAGGACTTTTCTCTTTTCTCCTTTCCGCATCTTCTTGGACGTTTCAACTGAACTCAAGTGTATGCGAATCCGAACCCGAATTTCTATGCACATATATATACATTTATGTGTGTGTGTGGTCAAAATACCAGAGAAAAGACTGCTGTGGAAATGGCTGCCATGGTGAACATGATTTAGAGAAGTATAGAGTGTGTGTAAAGTAGATGAGAGCGAGCTTCGACAGAGCTATTTAAGACGCTACTTTTTCAGAACTGTAAGTAGGTCGTTTCTTTCGAAAAAGGAAGAAAGAGCGAAAGATTCGAAAAATTCCTCATTCTTTTTTTCTTATTTTTTCTTACCCCGACCAAAAGTCTTATAAAATGACGGCGGCGGCAATGAACACGAATGCGACAAGTAGGAAGATGGGAATGATGATGATGTTGTTGACGACTGCAAATGAAAACACCTCTTCCTTGCTTTATTCGCAATTCTCAATTCATCTCTATTCTTTCAGTGTTCAATGCAATCTTCAGATTACTCCATTCATCGATGGTTGAGTTGTAGGTTTGAAATGAAATTCTTTTACTTTCTATAGCCTTTCTGGTTCGATATATATATATGTATAATCAACAGTCCACATTTTTCAGGTTTCTTCAATTTAAAATTACACTTTGCCTTTTTCTGCATTCAATTCATTGGTATATTTTATCGTTAGAAGATTTTCATTTTGCGTCTCCTTTGTCATCTCTACGTTTCATTCTGATTATTTCCTCTTTCTTGTCCTTTATATTAATCGTATTTACATATTCATTCTGAGCTGTTCGCTGTGTGATGTGGTGCAATAATGATGGTTAAAGCTACTTATATAGTCAAGGTTAACAGTACAACTGCACCACAATATGTAATTCTATGATTCCTTTATTATTTTGTATTACGTCCTTTTTTTAGAAACCTCCTTTTTTCGCGAAATGCGCATTCTGGACTCGATGAAACAATGTAAAGTTGTACATCAAAAAGAGAAGCATGTTGGGAAATGAGAGTTAGACGACATTTTTGCAATGAAAGTGGAACGCTTTTTTGTCCCTTGATGATGATGATGATGTTCTCTTTGATGTTTCATACATCTATACAGAGGAAGAAGAATTTATTGAGGAATTTCCATCTATGTGTGTGAAATTTTATACGAATCATAACATCACATCTTCGATAGACTGGGACAGCTTCATTGAAAAGGAAACCGACTTTGTTTAATATGTATTACAGAATAACTATATCCATTCATGTACCAATACATTAAAGTATGTATGTATGTATGTATGTGTATGTTAAAGTAGCAACATAATGTTACAAAATATAATATAAGATGAGGACGGTGGGTCTTAAAGTAATAATAATGTTAGTTATTGGCTATGCCTATGTATATTTAATGTAAGAACTGCACGGAAGTTCTTATATTTTCCTTGATGCTCTTGGCTAGAGCACTCCTTCTTTTATTGTCATTATATTCTGCTCGAATGGAGACTATGGAGTTAATGAATACCTATGTAAGGATGCAGGTTCTTTATGCAAACATAAATAGTTCAGAGAGGAGAAACGGAATGAAATATATATGTATGATGTGTATGTATACGTATCGAGTGAAACAGAGGGAAGATGATTTCCCTACACGTATATATGGTTAATTTTTAGTAGGTCGCTTGGTGGTCCGCAGTTTAGTCAAGTTAGGAGCCGCCACTGCCACCATTCGTGACATTAAGGGCTGGCATGCTCATAAAATTGTGACTGGAAAAGCAACAGAATCCACAGTCAAAAATACACATGCCAAGTTGACTAAACCGAAGAGAAAATCCTGTAGTGTATACTCTTCTCCGGCTTCGTTTTACTATTAGCCGCTGCTGTTGTTGTTCTAACAGACACGATAGACAGACGTTATCTCCAACTATATTCACATAACACTAATACTAATGCTAATATACATACGGATTTTCGACGTACAAACATGTACTAGCCTCGACGACGACAACGACGACGTTCAGAATTTGACTCCAGCTCTGACTTTTCTCTTTCCTCAAGTATGCCTAATATAATCCACATGGGATACAATTTTCTCGGTTGTATATATAGAGACACCTTCAATTTTAGCACACCATAATAATATATAAATCCATATAAGTCGGAATCCCGTATCCTGTGTTGACTCTGCCTCATTCCCAGTTGCAGTCAGCCAGTCGGAAGTTACGAAACGAGGCAGGGAGAGAGAGAAAGAGATGGAAGCATACACAGAGGAAATCCCAATGCCAAAACTAATGCTAAAATCAAGAGATGGGGAAAGAGCCAGAGTCAGTAGGAGAGCAAACTATTTTCTGCAAAAGTATAGTAAGAGTAGGGCGGAAAGGAAAAGGAGGAGGAGGAGAAGAAGGTGTATATGTGTAGATAAATAAGTATGTGTGTTTGTTTGTAGCGAGGAAGGCAAAGGCAAATGACATACTCGTTACGGTAATGGCAATCGCTTTCTCTCCGCTTTTCGCTTTCATTTACAATGTTCACAAACAACGACGCAAAGCCTGGCTATGGAAGAGGGAACCAGAGCATCAGAGTTAGTGTTAATATATGAGGAAGGAAAAGTAATTTTGTTTGGGTGATAATTTGAGGGACTAACTTGAAGGGATTTAAATGTTGCACTTATTATGTGTACATTGTACATCGTATCACCCATACACATAGATATTCATACACAACTTCATACACGGTTTATCCAAAGTTCTCCGTATTCGTTATTACGTATATTTTCTCGTCGTTTTTCTAATAAAACCTCTATATGTAGCACTCTTAGTATTATCATTGTTACGATTATGACCATTGTTACTCTTTTTGTACATTACTTGCACACCAACTAAATTTGGCGTACACGATGCACGCTATGAAAGTCAAATGAAATCGGGACGATTCATTTTGTGTGTAAATGTTTTAATCCAGATTATTATATTTAATAAAGAATTGTGGAAACTCCATGACCATTTTGAATTTATTAGGAACCTTTCTCATTATGCACTATTTATTTATTTATTATAAAACACTCAAAACGTATTTCTCTAAATTTTCTTAACTGATGGACAAAATATTACTGATGATAATATTATTATGCATCTCGAAGACCAAAATTGCAAATTTCGATTCGATTGTTTTAAACTTGATCGAACGCGTCTAAAGATGCTGAAATTTTCATGACCTAGCAATCTTATGATCTCTTCAAAGTGTAGAAAATGTTTTTAGGGTGCGAATATTGCAAAAATACATATCTAGTGATTTGGTTTGGTTTTGGATAGACTCTCTTGTAGCCCGAAGTTTATTGATGTTCCTAATCCAATGGAGGATTACATGAGGAAGTTTTAGTTGATGAATGCTGCTGCATTTAAAACGGTTTAGTCATTGAACGAAAAGAGATTACGGATTTAAGTGTGAAATTCTTACTAAAACGAACCAACACCGTACCACCGTTGCCACCATTTTGCCCACATAAAATAAATGGAATACTTCAGCAGGATACGGAATATGAATAGGAGTACCACTACGATCAAAGATAGGGGAAAGTGAGAGAGTTTTCTTTAGAAGCCAAGCCAACCAAGTAAAATTATGGTGTAGGGCTTTACTTACTATACATTCTATACTTGTGATGATGGAGGTATATATATGAATGTGTATATTTAGTGAAACGAACGGAAGATAAGAGTTTATGTTTGAAATCAGCCGAGGAAAAGTGAGAAGAAAGAGGCCTGAAACTAACTGTACAGCCAAAGAATACGAATAGGAATAGGGATAGGGATAGAAATACGAATACGATGACAAATGACATTGGTATGAATTGTAAATGTGTGTGTCTGTGTTGAATTTGATGATATTTCCTTTTCAGCGTGGGGAACAAAGTGAACGAAAGACAATGTACAATGTAGGTGTCAAGTTCGGGGCCTGCTAGGGTCGTCATAGTTGTAGATTTGTAGATGTGCTCTCTCCCTGTCTACACATTACGCATCTATGACCTACTTGGTCGTCTTGGTTAGTTCACAACGGAGATTTGAGTCATACATAATGTAGTCTGTTGAGTAATGAATTGTTCACCAAACTTACTTGGGAACTAAAGAGAATGAGAGTGTTGGCTCTGACTGGGGTAGGCAACGCGAGGAGGATTATTTAATACATCTGTATGTATACATATGAATTCAGATCAAGTATAGTACGTACATAAATATAAAGTTGGCTGTGTTTGCTATCGTCAGTGGACAGTACTTTTACTATGTATTATAGTACATACATGAATATATGTATGTATGTATTGTAGGGCAACGTAGTCTCGTTTAGTGAACTGTAATTTTTATATGGATGACGTGCGTATGTATACGGACTCGGAGCGAAGGAAATAACATATTCATGCGGTCCAAACGAGCGTTCGGCGCTCGGGTTGTAAATATCCCGGTGGACCTCATGCAAACTGTATATTGTAGTTGTAGACTTCGGGCACTTTCCTACATAAATATGCTTAATGTAAAGGTCTATAAAATTTTTACACTCACATGCATGATGTTCATACTAGAAAAGAACAATATATGATATAACATACAGTAAGACCATTGAGTACTGTGTGCATATGGAGTATGGTACAAAACTTAAAATTCAAGGGAGAAATTTTGCAAAAAAAGGATGTAGTTACACTCTGGACTGGCATTCTTCCGATTTCGCAAACTACCATTGGTTCATCTTTTTCCAAATCCATGATTAAAGTAAATATAGTGGAATATTTCTTTTACAGTAAAAAGCTCATTATTTTACAAAGTCCCCATACAATAGACTGTACTACTATGTATACTTGTCTGTACCGTACTGAGTTTCACTGTATGGCCAGATATCTAGAAAATTCAAGTCGAAGAATGAATCCGAGTCTGCAAATTATACGGTTGGTTCAAGTTGCTTTCTATAATATCTAGATTCCACAGCTACAGCAGAATTCCAAAATATGGGTTACTACCTTCATGTTGTACAGTTTGTAGTTCGTAGTACACCGAGGAAGGCTTCGAATAACGATGGGCTCGGTTGGCCCTTTCATTCTCTCCGCCTCTTCTTCTTTTTCTTCTGCTTCATAAGTATTCCTGAAGAATGACAAAATTTCGAGACCATGTGAATGGCCCATGGGTTTTGAGTATGAGTATTGGTATGAAAATCTGTGTATATACAGCATGGAACATACTCTTATATTCATATCTACACACACACACACACAACGATACCGCGACAAAGAACAGGAGAGTTGAGCACTGAATAGCCATGGAGAAAACTCAATGACGACGATAGATGTATGGATTTTAACCACATTTGCATTTTCCTCCCGCATTTGTATTCTTGTGAGAAGATGCTTCAAAAACTTTGGTTACTTTTTGGTTACGGTGCTCCCCATCTAGGCAGTCAAGTCGAGTCAAGCCACAGCTTTTCCTTTTCTTTTTTCTTTTCCCCCCTTCTCTTTTCCGTTCATGTATGTTCATGTTCATTTGACTCATCTTGGTCTGATATGAAACGGTATGATATGATGTGGTTGAAGGATGTGCACGTACAGAACAGAAAAAAGGAGCAATGAAGGAAAAGAAGGGAACTATAGGCAAAAGTTTTCGTTTCCCTCATGTGTTCGTTTCGTTTTCATCAAAGTGAAAGGCAGACACGATAGATAGATACTGTAACGATGACGGCTAACCGAGACATAGACATGAAGCGCTCTCTTTCTCTCACGCTTGATCCACTCTATTCTGAGTAAGTCATCATCAAAATTTATATCTGTATTTTACATACAGTAGACTCCGACTATATAGTTTCGCTTTTTCTGCTATCGCTTCAATCCATGTCTAGCATATACAATATACATAGTATGTTGAGAACACATTCATAAAAGTATAAAGTTAAAGTGAAGACTTTTGACTTTGTGCATCGTGCATTTTATGTTTGCATTTTATATTAAATTACAAACGATGGTCAAAGTTCAGCCAAAGTAAGAAAATTGTCAAGTTTCAGATTCATGTAGAAGAGGTCTACACTGTATATATGTATGATATAATATGTATATCTATCGATATATTGATGAAAAGCAAACATAGGGTATTGCACATATCAGTATACAGACATGTCGTGAATCAGGTAACTGAATGTGAGCAGCCCGATTTACTCTAGTTCAATATGTGTCTACATCATGTCTATATGCATTGTGGGAAAAGGCAACTGTACAATATTATCGTCATATAATAAGATTAGAGCAATTCCATCTTCTCTTGTACTCACTAGAGCTTGCGGTTTAACTATGGAATTAAAATGATACGTCGGTTCCCTAGTTTTAGTTTTCTAGGTTTCTACACCTGTTTCAAGTTTAGTTAGTCTTTCCCTCTCTCTCTCTCTCGAGTTGTGTAGCTTCTTTTCATGAAAGCGTCGTCATCGTTTCATATCGCATCGTAACGTGTGTACTCGCGTGTCATGTGCGTACATAAGATATGTGAATACATGTACACGTATATGTCTGTGCGTTTCACCATGCGGAAACTCAATTTTGGGTATATGACTGCCGAGTCTGTGTTTCCATGATATAACAAGGTAGGTGTGCGAAGAAGATGTACGATTTTGACATGTACACACGTGTCCTTCTCTATTTGTAGTTGTTTTTTCCCGTGTTTCTACTTCTGCTGATGCTACTAACTCATGCCACTTTTACTTTGCTGCTCAGTTTTCGAGAGAGGCGAATGATTATGATGATGCTTGTGTTGGCTGTTGGTGGTGAACTAGTGACTTTGTTATCTCGCGCCCAGGAACTTAGATTACTTTGAAACGTGCATATGTATCTCATTTCATTTCATAAGGACTTTTCATCCTCTTCACTCTTTTGCTCACTCTCTGTCTCGTATTCGTATTTGTTTTCGCATTCACGTTCATTCATGTATTCCGAGTTGCTCTCTTTTCCTTTTTCATTCCAAGATGATGAAGACGAAGAGGTATAATGAAACGACGACAACGAGGGCGACTATTACCATTTATTTTTTTCTCAATGTTCTTTACCATGTATTTATACAGTTATACAGCTTTCTTACAAAGTTTTGACTCCCAGTCTTCAACATTGAGAGTTCCAAGTCATTTACGATTTTTCTATATGTGTACTGTACATACATACAAAAAATCATCAAAAGGCTTGTTCTTCTTTGTCATCTTCTTTCTTTTTGAATGTTGAATGAGGAAAAAATCCACAAAAAGTGCCAGGACGACGAGACGAAAACGAAGGAGGACGAGATGGTGCGAGAAATGGCAAACTAGAGAAAAGCAACATAGAATAGTAGGATGAGAAAAGAGGGAAGAGTGGGACTTTAACGTTGGAAAAAGAAGAGGAACTGTCGTTTGCTATTTCTTCTTTTTCTTTTTAACTCGTATTCCCTCATTTTCTTTCGTTTTTCTTCATCTTCCTTTTCTGTAGACAGGCTTATCATCATATAAATCGATTTTACATTTCTTCAGGTTCTATATACTATGTGTATATAGTACATATAGTTGAATAGGGGAAAGCCGAAGCCAGGAATGCGATAAGACCTCATAGATTTGGTTACACATTTTCTTATTGCACTTTCTCACCAACTAACCTTTATTCTCACTTGTCATCGGGAAGAAGAGAAAAAAAGAAACCTAGCTCATAACCAGTGTCACGCAACAGAAGAAAAAGGTGTGCATTTTCTCCTTTCACTACTTTTACCTCTCCTTTCGTTTTCATGCATCATGCCATATCTCCTCCGCCATATACAAGAGTGTGACTTTCATTTAACGAGCAATAATAAATTTTTGTATAATATTGTATGTATTATTAATCGTACATTTCCATCACCAAGGAAATCATATAAAAAGTGTGCTAAGGTGAATACGAATTGCAACTGCGAATATGTATACGAATACGAATATAAATGTAAAAGGATAGAAGCGACTCAAGGGGGAAACTCCTTGTGATTTGCGATAATAATTGATTTTTGTATAATGCTTTACTTGTGAAAAATGGTCATGGGCTATTAGCACTATAATAACAATATTGGTCGTGCTATATGAAAGGAGAGATTGTAGATGCTTTATGTTTTAAGCCCGTGAAGTCAAATTCAAATATATTATGGGAAAATGGTTGGAGGGGCGGGAGGCATGCCTAACGGCTGAAAGAAAGATTAAGAACGGAATGCAAAGGGAGATAGAAAGAGGGAGAGAGACAAGGAGAATGAGGAATAAGTTTTGTAAAAAAATGAAACCCACACTTTGTTCTTCCTCTGGCCATTCTTCTTTTTCTTAGTCCATCTCTATCTTCTTGGTCTAATTTTATTTTATTTTATTATAATATTATATGGGCCGAGGCCTGGTGTATTCCCGGCAGGAGTAGAAGTCTAGACAAAAAATCTAAGGGTAAAGAAGAGCATATTTTATCGTTTAGCACCAGATTTTTGAGACCATCTTTTTTTCCTCTTGTTTTTTATACTTTCTCCAATATGTATTAAACATGTAGGGTTCCCTGGGGTAAGTTTGATTTGAGGAAAGTGTGTTCACGCCAGTATTTCTTGACGCCTTTAATGAGACAGTATTTTTATTTTTAAGATGAATTGAAAAAATCAATATCGTGAATTTTTCGTTAAATACAGAAAAGGTTGTAACATGACTAAAATAAGACGTTCATAAAATAGAGCACACTTACCTCAGGGGACCCTAGTTATATTCTGTACACTACACTTAAAGTATGGGAATTATTGCACACGATAAACGTGAAAGTAGTCTAACCAAATACATTGTATAGGAATATTATTGTAATGCTATGGAGGTTTTGCATCTAGTAAACGAAATGGTTGCCTTTGATGTTTTCATTCTGTCCTTTAGGATACGTAAAGTGTTTTGATATTTCCTTTAATCATGCGTTCAATATTTTAATGTTAACTATTGTAATGACTTTTTTATTGTTTTTCTTTTCATGTGCTTGGGAACCTGGGACACTAAATTATATCAATTGATTCGCTTTTGGACCGATATCGTCTTTAAAACGGTTTAAAAAAACTACAGGTATGAATCTATTTACCTTATCTCGCTCTTTATAAGTAATATTCAAATTTTAATTCTAAGCATTTACAAAAGGTATCATAATATATGCACATTGTTGGCTGTATCATAATTAAAAACGACTGTAAAGTTTTTGGAGCCATCATTTGTTATGGTGTTAAAGTGGGGCAAATGAATGACAGAAGGGGTAGCCGACTATGATTATTATTATTATATAATAGAAGTTTCGATGAGTCGGTCGGCGAATCAAAGAAACAAAAACTAGAATAAAAGGCAATTTTCTCCAGTATGTTGGAGCTTACTATTATATTTTCGTTGAAATCTGGAAGAGAAGTCGAAGAGGAATAAAACTGGAAAGAGAAAGGGAGATTCAAAAACCGTCAGAAGTGTTGCTGTTCGCTGTTCTATTAAATTGATAGCACTTGAATAAATTATGCGATATAACCATGCGACTATCGTATTTCATGGATTTAATCAGCTGCAGATGTCAGATGACTACAACAAGCACAGCTTCAAGCGAAATAAAGAAAGAGGGAGAGAGAGAGAAACAGGGATCGTTCATTCTCTATTTCTCTCCTCTCTATGCATTATTATTATTACTATTATTATGATCCCTATATTTTACGCACAACTATATACCGTGTGTATTGTAATATCTAACTTACAATTTGCATTTCCGTAATTTCATAACGATAAACAGTAAACTCTATAAGGCAGAGGGAAATTGCATATAGATGGTAAATAGTCAGCACTGGCCTGGAAGAATTCAACAGATTCGCATTCAGAATCAGTCTGAGCTTTTCCTTTGTATTTCTGTCTGTCTTTCATCCCCTCTCTTTTGCTTTATTCTTTCCCTTCTATATTAGCTCAAAGTATTATCCGATAAAATGTGCGTTTATCCGAGTCACAGAGAAAAGAGAACTCTATTTCCAGTATACTGTGAATATATTCACCCATCATGTTCATGATCATGATCATCCTAAAAACGGCGAACTCGCTTGCGAATTCAAATACAAATCCCGAACCCGTTTTATAGTAGAGAATTGCAAATTCTAACTTTGTATAAAGAGAGTGTATTATACGTCAATGGCGATAGCTATGTATTATGACTTTCAGTATTAAGGGTGGGAGATGAGAGGATTTGGGGGAACTTACGGAAATCAGACGAATATGACTGAAATTGTGCTGTACATGTAGAAAGTATCCTCCCTTTTTGACGACAGGGAAAATATGTATGCAGAAAAAATCAAGGTAATTGAACAGCGTAGATTTTGATGTGACTACATTCTCAGTCTGCCATTGAGTGAAGGAGTTGGAGTGACTTTGTGCCTGCGTATGTTTGGTTTGGTTTTCTTTGCTTGCTCTGTAAGTCAGTCATAATGCACATAATACATATGTATTTATGTACGTGTATTGAGACCGAGAGGGTGTAGGTGAAACGATGTATGTACCTACCATGTGTGCAAGCACATTTGCCTTTGCCTCAACAATTTTTGTTAAGGTTTGACATCACGGTTCATTTCATGATTTTTGTCCTCGTCCACTCTACTGCCTGAAATATATGAGAGCCTCCGTCGTTTTGGTTCTCTGGATCTCCTTTTTCTTTCATATCTCTGATCATAGGGATAAGTAGAGAATGAGAAAGTGGGAGAAAGCAGCCACAAAAATATCTCTCTTTGCTCTCCCTTTCTCCAGTGGCACAACTGCTGCTGCTCCTCCAATGTGTTGAACTGAAGCTCGGTGGCCTGGTTTCTTGGATCTCGGAAAGAGAGAAAGAGAAGATCAATACAGAACATCACATTTTCCTGCTTTTTGCACGCCATACTATCATATCGTAATACGTACATAAGGATTCATCCATTATGTACTCCACTCGTTGTGTAAGTGTAACTGTACTTTTCTCTTTTTTACATTTTTCTTCCTTTTTCGTGACCATTTTTGCTTTATTTACTCTACCATTGTTGGATGTGTCTGTGGCGGAATGTCTGACGCAGAATATTTTTTCCTAAAACTCGTTGTGAATTTAATCCAAGGGATACGTAATGGAATATTGAGGAGGCATATTCCATTCAAAATATCTAGTGAACAATTTCCGCGTACTATATGATTTGTTCTAAGTACACCGAAAATTGGTTCAGTAAAAAAAAACGAGTGGTAAATATTATGTAGCATTTTTAAATTCTGTAAAGTTGACTTATTACATAATATATTGACATACAACGTGAAACGTGAAAGTTTTATTAACAAAAATTAATGAATGGTTTTCCGGACGTGTTCTCCTAATGGTTTCATGTTTCTAGAACCATTTTTGATTTGGAACGATTTTTAATCCTACCATGCAATTAAATAAAAATACAGGTATCAATTATTGAGTTCTAATCAATGGCAATGTAGTTTCAACCAAAAATGAGGCATTATTATTCAAGCGGTAGAAAGTAAAAATTACGCTCAAGCTGAGTTTCTTAACGGTTGAACAAGGCTTTTGTAATTATTGGCGTTTGTAGCAATTACAAATACAGGGAATGCTCATTTTTTAGTGCACACATTTACTAGTAAATAAAGAATTTTTGTGTTTCTACCCGACGTGTATGTACTTTATGTTGTGTATGTTTTGGATGTGGATTGTTATTTCTATTTAGAGGTGAAGTTTGTTGCCAGCAATTCTTATTGAAACAGTGAAAGGAAGGGTATAGAAGAAGACTGAATTACCCAGAGAGTCAAAAAGTATTTCTCCATTTCTCTCGTTCTTTATTTTTTTTTCTGCTCCATGAGTGTGTATCCTTTTCATGTAGCCTGATCATGATGGTGTGACGTATAAGTTGAAAGTTGGTCCGTGTTGGTCGTTGTTGTTGTTGGTGTGAAGAAAATGGGTAGAAAGACCGTCTTGGAAATAGTTTACAAACGTCTTGATGGACGTATAATCCTCAATTCTCAATCCCAGGCGAGGCATCCAAAGACTTTCATGTCTTTTTTCTTCCCCTCTTCTTATTCTTCGTCTGCTTATTTTTTCACCAACAAAATCTCATAGCAGGCCGTACAAATGTCCACTAATACGGGTATATGTGCAGAAATTGCTGCTACATTTTTGGAAGTCACCATGACCATTTATTGTAGAATATTACTTGGCATACTCGCATGTTTTTTGCCGTTATAGTTACTGTTTCAGAAATACGGATATTTATGATTTATGTATCTTTTGCACTGTGCTTAAGGCACCGGAACGACACATTTCCATTAGATAGATTCGATATTGAATTTCAATTAACAACAATGATGAAAACATTCGTTCATAATGTAAAAAGGTGATTAGGAAATCGAGAAATATTGGAGGAAATGTTCATTTAATGCCAAACCTCGCATACGTAGGGTTATAAAAATGAATATGAGTGCTGTGTGCATCATGCTATGAAATATATCGCAAGATGTTTTATAAATTCAATTAAATTTTACGTGTAAGTAGGAATGTAAACAATGCAACAGTAATAAAACTACAGTACATAGACACCCGCACAAATAAAAGGGAAGCGGCGGAAACTCGCGTCTCGACATTTGACAGACAAGTTGTACACAAACCTTTTAGCCGGGCTCCTTTTTCTCATGTTCAGGGGAATCTGCGCATGCAAAGTAATAATATGTGTGCAGAAATACATTTTAAAGTAAAGACATGATGGCCCACGTGTACATCCTGCATTTAAAAATGAAAAAAAAACAACAGATATGAAGACTTTATCAAACAAAAAATAATAGTCATAAAGATCAAAATAAAAGAGCACTATGTTTTCACTTTCAATCCCGTTTCCTTTGTTTCCGTGCTAACATAAAATGCAATAAACGGATAGAGGAATGTAGGGATGATGGAAAAGATAGTCACCATCTCATTTTTTAAAAGCTGTCCCCATCTCCTCAAATATTTATACAAAGTTGGCTCTTTCTGAATAAAGTACCCGATGCGGGTACACATTTTCATCATCATCATAATCTGGTCCATATATCTTAAAGTATATACTTCAATGTAAAAATGCATGCAAAAATGTTTCTAAAATTTTTCAAACAAAGTGAAAGACGAGAAAAGCATTCCAAACAGCCTTATCTCCACAATATTTATAAACTTGGTAAACGACAAAACTCTTCAAATATTTACGTTTAGAAAAAGTTTATCAAGGGCATTTTTGAATTAAAAGAGAAAATGTGATAGAATATACAAAAACAGTTCTGATTAGGCCTCAGAATTTAGTAGCAAAAGTTGAATTTCGTTGAAAATAAGGAAATTGCTCATGTAATTTTTTTTGATAGATCTTAAAATTCTGCATTACATGAACAAGTAATGTAAGTAATCTTATGTGTTGTGTTTGAACCTGAGATATGGATTTTGTATGAATAAAATAAAATAATTTGATGGTCGCACTTTTTTTATACGTACTCAATACTCAGATATTCCGAACCTACCTGTTATATTAATTAACTCTGTGCAATGGAAGCAAAGAATTTTTACGCTGCATTAATAAATGTGCAACTGTTGATAGGCAGTATAAAATATATTAAAGTTGAAGACAAAGAAAAGAATGTGGAATTTCACTTATACCGAGCGGGGGTTTAATTGAATGGTTGAATCAGTTGAAGCTCTCACACATTCCCTTTTTATTCCTTTACTCAGTGGGTGAGAAATGAGAACTCGACTGACTCGACTTTTTCCGTGATGACAACTGTTACCGATTTTTAGTGCGAAACTTTTCCTTTGAGCAGCTCCCCGCTCTATGTATAGTCCGTCTATTACTCCATCATATTACAGGTTAGAAAAGCCACGATAAATAAAGGCAGGAAACGCCATATCAAATTTAATTTTAAAAACTTTGCATTGTGGCTGGAAGAGTTTCGAGTCACGCTCTCAAGTTAAACTTAACCAACTCACAATCAGCCACACGTTCAGCGTACTGTGACGAATAAAAAGTTGAAGTTTCAGAGTTCCGGGCACAGTTGAAATACACATAATATATAATAATATTAATAATGATAGCCCGGTAAAAATCGCTTAATGTAGCATGGATATATACTTTCCAAAAATGTGTGATAAAGGGGAGGAGGGTCGTGACGATAAAGAATAGCGGAGGTGAATAGTGCATGAGAGCGAGTGTGTAGGTTTGTGCATCATACTCTATAATGTCATAGCATCAAACATATTAAGTATCCAAATGTATCTATAACCGTATCTAAGACAGAAAAAAAATAATAGAAGGCCAGTTTTCTGTTTTCTATATGGTACGACAGGTCATGCATACAAAGACTGGCAAGAAAGAAACGGAGAAAATATAGAAGAAAGAAATGGATAGAAGTAGAGAGTGGTGGTAATTGTTGGCCGTAGCTACCTTTTCCTATGGTCTTGATGGCAGGAGGTCTGCTGTGGAAAAGTGTGGCTCATTCATTTTACGTAATGAAGGTTGTAATCAAGACTGAGTGGGGCGGGGGTTAGCGGTCTTCAGGTGGTAGGATGATTCTCGATGATGGGGACAAAAAGTAGAGGAAGAGTGGTAAGAGGAAGGGAGAACGAGAGACACGAGAGTGAGAGAGAGAGAGAAAACGCCGAGAAGTGGAGAAAGAGAGAAATATACTCAGTTATATCGCGAAAAACTTGAGTTATACTCGTGAAAGTATGTAAGGAAATAGCAATGGTTGCTATATATTATATGTATACACACAAAGTATTAGATATAAATCCAGGGAAGTCCCTCTTTTCTTCTCTTCGTTTTCGTTTTCGCAGTTGGCGAAAACAGCCAACATGTTTTTGCAGGTCTGTCTTTCTCTTTCTCCTACTCTGCCTGCCTGCCTCTCTCTCTCTCTTTCTCTTTCTGTATAGTTCTCGGTTAAACTATGGCTTTACCCTATGTATAACATTTTTACAGATATAGCTATCTATCTTAGAATTATTCTATAGGCACATGCACGTTCGGACAAACTCGCTCGTCACTCTCTCTCTCTCTCTTTCCCTCTCCCAGTTACGAACTATCTCTTGCATGCGCGGAGGAGAACCGAGAATTCGGGTTACTAGTTCGATTTTAGGAGTCTTTCTCGCTCTACGCTCCTTCGCTTTCTTCGCAGCGTTGCTGGCGTACTTGCTGGGGAGACGAGACTAGACGACGACTGCTGTTCTTCTGTATTCTACTGTTGGTGCTAGTTTTCTCTTTCTCTGTGTATTCTCTCGTTCTCTCGATCTTACTCTGTGTGTGTGTGTGTGCGAGTGTCTGTGTTTCCTTTCCTACTTCTCCTTTTCTCTTGTTCTTCTTCCTTTTCTTATTCTTCTTCTCCTGTCGTTCTTTCTCCTCTCTTCTACTTCTGAGCCCATCATCATGAGAGCGAAAGGTTCTACTTTGTGGATCTGTCGCGGGACCTGCCACCAAGTACCTTACGACTTATTTTCCTTGGACATTTCACAAGTTTATTATTGAAAACACAGAGAACAAACAGAGAAAAAATATTATAGAAACAAATAATACATATACATAAAAATAAATATACAACAACCGTGTTGAATATTTGATTTTGAATGGTGCCAAGCAAGCTGGAACTTAGCTCAACCATTTACCATACGATTTGCATACGCGTGATACGTGTTCTAGTAATATTATTATGATAGGATTGTAGAACTAATATTAATAAAACTGTATATAAAGAACTTTACAAACAATACATACACCGAGTACGTCATATACGCACAAATACAAATCTATATATAATAATAAAAAGTATACACATATATATATATAACATAGGAATTTATACAAACATATATACAGTAATATACGTAATTATAATAATTGTTGAGCGAGGAATCAAAGCAAATCACACTAAGCCAAACCAACATACTTGGTTCGAACCTACATCATACAAACATACTATAAAAAGCTGTGTATACATAACCTGTTTGTTTTTTCACAAGTCGATTTCAATTATCGATAAATTCGTAATCTAAATAGTAATCGGAAGCGAAATCATAGTCGTTCATCTTGTACTACGTCGACGTCCGTTTGAAGTTAAGCCAAGTCATTGTGATTCAAAATTGGGCTTAGCTTACTAGTTAAAGTCAAAAGCCGACGAAAATCTATCATCGCCAGTTAACCTTCTGCCCTTTCTTCTTGTTATTCTTGATATTGTTATTGTTGACGTGGACCTTTGTTGTGCCGTGTCCTCAATGAAGAATGAATTCTCCTCGTGATGAGTTCAGCTTGACAGTTTCGTTAGCCACTTTAAATAATTACAACGCATTATAGTAAAGTGAGAGGAAGGATTGTTCCTTTTGGAAAGAGATAGAATTCTTCTTGTTGAAGTTCCCTTCGTGCTGTGATAACCGTCACAATGTCGGGGGAAGGTGGAGAAATAATCAGTGAAAGTGGTCGACGCTTCTCTACGGAGAGAGTCGAGGAAGGAATTGTTGATTTGGATGTTGACTTGACCATACCGAGAGACGACTCAGCCTCACCTGCAGATGGCCATTTGCATTCTGGTAAATTATTGTTATTATTATTGTACGACCTTCTTTTGTTTCTGGTTCTGTTTGTTGACGTTCTTCTTGTTTTTCGATTTGAGACTTTACTTCAAAGGGCTAACGAAAGTAGAAAGCTGGTTCTTTTGTACATGTTTAGTGTCGCGGAGAAATTGTTTTATTATTGTTCTTATGATATGTTCATCAAGTATTAAGGTTAGAGTGTAAATATAGAAGGATTTTATGTATCATGGTACAAGGGACATTGGACTTCCACGTCACGACCTTATTAATGCTATTATTACTATAATATGACTGCGAATATACATGAATACATATGCATATAGGTAAATACGTATGTATGCGTATAGAAGTAATCCGTGCACCACCTTTTCATGTTGTAATAATAATAATAATACCAATAATAATAATCATAATAATGATGATTATAACGATGGCGAATGCGTAACATGAAAGAGTGACTGACGAGTCCAAAGTACAACGGCAATATGCTATTGTCTTGCCATTGTCATGCAGCTAAAGCAAACGGTGCTTCGATTCGAGCTTTCTCCTTGTTTCCTTGTGTCAACTCTGCTGTCTCTTGCTGTATGCATGTTGGTGTATTTCAAGTTTTAATGCTCTCACTCATTTTCATGCAACCTTAAGATGGTTCCTGGTGCTTTCTTTGTATATATAGGGCAGTCAGTCACTCGTCTGGCGTCTTTCCACACTTGTTCTTTCTCTACCTCTACCTCTACCTCTCTCTCGCTCTCTTTCTCTAGTACTACTTTATGTTCTCTCTTGCGTTCTGTTTCATTTCTTGGAGGCATCCGTTATTTCTCCAAAGTTTAGCGAGCTGAGAGCTTCTTGTTTTATACAAATAGAAAGTAAAGTCTTGACGATTTCTTTACACTTCAATCCTGTTTAATGAGTAGGATTATATCTTATGTGTCAGATAAATTGTCATAAATGTCAGGGTAAAGGCACATGGGTATTATGTCTTGTCTTAAGACGGAGAGTTGAGAGTCGAGTAGAGTTGAGAGCTGATGAACGAGTCTCTCTTTTTTATGTATACATAATACATTTCTATTTGACAGTGTACACTACACTTTACATTACATTACATCTTCTTCCTTTCATCGTTGTTCTCTTCTCAGTCTTGTGTAGTACTTTTTCCTTTTAAACATGACTCCTCGTCTTGTTCCTTCTGATCCTTCGCAATCCTCCATTTATTCAGTCAAAGTTCCATGTTTTTCTCCTTTTTTCTCCTGCCTGCTCCTTTTTTTCACGGCCTGTTGTCCCTTTTTTTTTCTTTGTGCTTTGTGCTCTTAACAGCCACCCATTCATGTGCATACACGTACACGTCCTCGCTTATGGAATCGTTAGTCACTTGCTATGCGTAGACGTACCTTGTTGTACTTGTGCATAAATCTGTACTGTGTATAAATATTTTTGGCAGGAAATTCTTTGTTGTTGTTGTTATATGTATGATATTTTGCTGATGCAACATAATATTTCTTGTTCCCGTGCAATTTCCTTCCGTGTTCTTTTCATTATGTTGAGGAAGGAAGAAAGCAAAAAAAATTGAAATGAAAAATAGAGTTGAAAGTAGTTACAAAAGCAACGCTTCTTTTTACCTTTCAATCAGATTAGGTAATAAACAACGTAATTTTTAATGTATTTTTTACTTTATTAAAATTTAAAAATTTTGAACTTGGATTAGATTTTTTTTTTGATACTTTTACAAGATGTTTTATTTTTCATGTGATCCCATTTCTATGCTGTTTCGTATTGAAACAGTTTGATGAAGCATTTTTTAAACTAGCCAGGTTAATTAAAAAAATGGTAGAATAATAATATTATAATAAAATCTAGAAACTGAAATTTTGTAATTTTTTTAAACCAAAAATTACAGAGGTATAGAAAGTAAATTATTAGCTCATGCAAAGGTTTCATTAGGTTGTTGGTGACAAGGGAATCAAGTTAAATTATTTGGTATTGAAAAGTTTAAAAAATGACTAGAGAATGATATCAGAAACGTCAATTCCTGACTTCATGCCAAAACTATATTTTCTTGATTGCTTTGTTCTGCATTCGTCAGTTCCGAGCTGAAAAAAGATTTCGTTTTAAAGTTCTTTTCATTGTTATCCTTTTTCCTTTCTCTTGGAACCTGCCTACTGGCTGCAATATATGGCCGGTATTTGATCAGGGTTTAATTGTTCCCTACTTACATTTCGAATACTCTATCAGATCAAGTATCATCCTTGTAGATGGGAGAGAGAACAAAGATAGAGTTATAAGCATATATTAATGGTACATATATGAGAAGCCACATGCCGAAAAGGACGGGAAAGCAAGGAGAGAAATGAAAGGAACAGAGGGAAAGACAAGAGAAAGGACTGTGTAGTGAGGGGACGGGAAAAGTATCTTTTTAGTCTAGTCTACTGTCTTTTACACAGTATTTCATTTCGGCCTTCCAATCTTTCTTTTTTGGTCTAGGAGGAGAGAGAAAGTTGAAGATGCTCTTGCTCTAGTCTAAAAAATTTCGATGATACATGGAAGTGGAGTCAAAGATCTTTACTGTAGAGAGAGGAACAGAGAATGGGAGGAAGAGAAGGGACAAAAGAATTTCGCTCATCCGGGTCCTTCTTTGGGCTCTTAACATTCCCCACGATCGATACACGTTCAGCGCAAGCAGCAGAATTTCTCTCTCTATCTCTCCGACTTCTCGTCTTGTTCTTCGTCGTTTTCGTTTCTGGTTCCTGCCCGTATTCCAGCTGCCGTATGTACACACGTGCACTCGACTCAAATCGGCTCTATCCTCTTCCCCTCCTCGTCTTGGCGTGGCGTGGCTTGGCTTGGCATGGTAGACTAGGCTATTCTATCTACATGGTACTATTTCTCCCGCTAACGAGTACTCGCAGATAGTTGGGAAGCAGTCAGGAGCCAAACACACAGACACACTCTGCTAGTTCCACTTTTGCTTCTTCCTCTTCTTCTACTTCTTGTTGTAGGAGTAAGTAAGTATGTATGCACAAAGCATTAGTTGAAGAGAGGCCGTTATTTCCTCTCTTTCATCTATCCTCGACTCTACTCCTCTCCTCTCCGCTCGCCTCGCCTCTGCTACTCTCATATATTACATACGCAGACAGGCATAAGTACAGGGTACATCTTGGATTTAGATTTTGCAAAATGTCCCCTATAGTTTGCTATGTATATATTTGCAAAATACGTATATCCATTTGCATATCTAGTCTACAAGATTTTGCACAATTCTGACTGTCTCTGTCTCTCCTTCTCTTTCTTCCCTCTTTTCCTGTCGCCTACCTTCCATCGGCTAATGATGGAAGTGGTGTTGCTCCAACTCCACATCTAAAAGTAAATTTTCGCATGCCATCAAACAAACATGATCCGTTTGTTTGTGCAGAAAGGTAGACACGGCAAACACAATTTATTCATAAATTTAACAGATGAAAGAACTCCACAGATAAATAAGGAAATGGGTGGTGAGGCTCGCCTTCTTGCTCCTGTTTGTGTTCTAGAGTTGCTTGTTGTTTTGCCTCGGTATATAGCTGGGTTTCTTGTTTTCCCATTGCCATTTCATGCAAGTTCACCATAACCATCAATGACATAAAGACCATAGCGATTTTGCAGTGTTTCGCCATTCCTTCTCCGTGTACTAAATGATTTAATTACAGACTCGTGTAATTAAGTAGCTACGAAATTCTATTCTGTATCAGAGAGTTTGAGTTCAAACGTACTTACATTAGATAGAGGCTGCATGATTTTATGATGATTGTATTTCTATGTACAAATGATACGGTGGCGACGATGATGATTGTGTGGAGTAATTGTCGTTTTTCCACTCTTACTTTCTGTGAGCTTGTATGTACACTCAAGTTTGGGCTCTATGTAGTTGAAGCAGTCAGTATCAAGGGTAGTATAATGGTAGGTAATGTCCTCTCTTCTTCTCCTCTTTCCTCTCTGCGTTGAATTCTAATGTCGAGATTAGAGAGAAAGAATAAAGAGGAAGGGACGGTAAAAGCTCGAAAATGATGCATGATGAAACGGAGTTAGTTTTAGTGTATAACATAAACAAAACGATCTCTCAGTTGTGTATAGAGTCGGGAGTTGAGTGGATCATTGCAATGCAATGTGATGCTGAGTTTTCATACATTTTCATACATATTACAGTCATCTAAAGCAAAGGCGAGTATTTAATGAATGTCTGCATCTTATTCCTCCAATTTTTCAAATTATCTGGGCTTTTATGTGCATGAAATATAACTAGAGATAAAGGAAGAGATTCATATAAATGAAGATAAAGATGGATGAGACTTTTAGCTGTGATAACATGTGTACAGTGCACATTGTACAGTAATTTTTGAAAAGTGAGACGGATACTCTATATACTGCTTTTATCTTTAACTTTATCTCCCGGGTTGGAACGTTGGGTATTAATTTTGCGTGAAAAATGGAATTTCCAGGCTTTAACGTTAATTTTGAACAGGGACTTTACGTTCACGTGATAAAACATAAACGTAAAGTTCCTGTTCATCTTGAGTCAATTTATATTTTTTAGTCGACTCTTTTTTTCTGTTGTCAACTCGAGGCATATGCTTCATCGTCTTGGAGAGGGGTAAAATGTCACAACTTGTCCAAAAAACAACTCATTATCGCCTTTTTTTTATTTTAGCATTATACTACTATTAAAATATAGAGCCATCAAAAGTATGAAGTATGAACTCTCAAATAGAAATGACAATCACAAATGTACTACTCCTGGAAGCTGTCATACAATAGAAAAAAAGACGATATTTGCTCATAATATAAATTTGGAGCAAAAAATAGTTTACTTTGAGGTTTATTACAAATGCACATTGCACATGCTCAAATTTTCTTTTATTACAAAAATACAAAGTAATAAAAAAAATTGTACCAAGAGATACATATAAACAAAATACACGAACTATCGAGATTTTTAATGCTCGTGTTAAAATTTCAATCCTTCTTTCACTCGATTTAAGTGAGTGTCGAGTGTTTAGCGTACCCCTCGAAATGTTTTGTGCAAATCCAGAGTGGAGTTGACGTCAGTGCAGAGAAATGTTCCCAGGCTTTTTTCTAATTCTCCTGTAAATGTATCTATAAACTGTTAATGTATAGTATGGCATGGTGGTCATTGTCATTATGTGTCATTATATACACATGGCTAATAACAGTTATTAGACCGAATCCAACAGTTTCCGTTCGGGGTGCTCCCTTCATATTGTATCGCATCACATTCATACACTGATTTGGTGTTGTGTGTACTCTATTGTATTATGTAATGCTGACAATCAGCGTATCTCATCTATAGTATCTATACAGGGCAAGTGTAAGTACTCATATCATTCAATTAGAAGTTATGTATGATTGGATGAGGGTGACAAGTACCAGGCTCAGAGAACACACACGCACACACACAAGTCATGAATAATACGACGATAGATGCATGTGAAAATATGCTCATGTATGTACATTGTACATGGTGAAGAGGGGGAAGTACTTGTACTGGTACCAATGATGTGTGTACTACAGTAAAAGCCAGAGAATTGAACCGATTATACAATTTACTTTGATCCTTAGCATCATCGACTTGTTCTAAATATCCGTCTCTCATCGGCTTGCCTTTAGCTTTACAATATGTATGTAGTTTTCGGTCTCTTTCACCCAAGCTCTCCGAATTGTGTGTGTGTGTCTGTGTGTAAGTGTGTCAAATGTTGTTTGTCCTGTATTTACAAACAATGATGGTGGCCGTGAAATCTCAATTGATCGTCGATTGAATGAGCGGCCCACCGTCCCAGCGCCCGTTCATCTCACATTTGATTTGAACCGTCTTGTCAAGGGAACAGGCGCGTGCCTCAACCTACGTCCTCGTCCGCACTCTTTTTTTCCTGCCTGCCTGCCTGCCCAATTGAAACTGAAATTTTGGGTGCCGACAAGGCAAAACGTATGATGCATGAGTATGAGTACCTATGTATACTGTATACTGTATACATACATATGAGTGATGAGTATCTTATGCCTTGTTTTGTTTTGTCTTTTGACTATTAAAATAGTACAATCTAAAACAAAAAGAAACTACATACAATACATACGTTTGCTCAATCTTTTCTTTTTTCAATAACACAAGAAAAATCGTCAAACTTGGAGAGGTGATCTCTGCTATCCTGTGGTTTGGTGTGATCGTATTCACATCCCATCTGCTTTACTTATTTTTTAAAACATATACCTTATGTGTGCATCTACATCTGCAGCCATCTCAAATCTCGTTGTTGACATGAAATTTGAGACGCTGTTGCATTGTATGACAATCAAAGATACGAGGGCAGATTAAAGAATATCATGTAAGGATGTATGTATGCGTATAGTTGTACAGTAAGTTGTAAGTCATGTGCATCTTATCCAAGTAAATCAAGAATTTCAATTAAATAACGTATGGAGAAAACCCCGAAAAAATAAAGGGGAATCAATCTTACAAAATACTCAACGCATACAAAATCCAATGAATTGATTATGGTTATACTAATAAGTACGAAAAAAAGATCCTAATGAAGTGCCTAAAATTTTATGATGTGTAAAAAAGTATCAAAACCAAGAGTTGTCCCATGCATAAAAGTGGCTGTATTTTGGTTCCCACAGGACTATTATGTATGTGTATGTATTTATGTCGTAAATAGGTTCCCTTTGAAAGTTGTCATTATGTGTCGCTTCGAGTTCGAGTCTGAAAGTCATGTTAGAGATGCGATGCACATACATACATGATAGATAATACACATCTATTAGCCAGGGTAATTATTACATAACCACGTCTAGTTATGTACAACAATATGTGGCTTTATTGACGTCCTTCATTTGTTCGCACGGGTACAACTACCAGAAAGTAACTACATACATATAGAAAAAGGAACCAGGGTCCAAAAAGCTTCTCCCCTCCTCCTTTGTACTTGCCTACGTGTAAACAAATTGTACGGTGTATGGATAGAACCAACAATGAAGTGCACGAGTGGGGATGGATGCAAGGGACCTTTTGTACCGGGAAGCACAACGGGGATATAAAGCACCCTTGTATACATACATATTTATTCAGTATGCGTCGCCTTTTAGAATAAAAAGACTCCATAGTTCACCATCGCTCAGACATATGCTGAGAGTTGGGTTAAGAGAATACATAATACATACCTATTACATAATATATGTATGCAATACATAAAAATAGATGTACATACATATCGAAGGTACCTCAATACATAGATGTGTGAATCAAAGCGGATATTATTCAACCGATTATGTCCCTCAAAAGTTTGCGAGTAACTATTAAGTGTGTACATGCATATGTATAATGTATTTATATGCCTTTCTGCAGTCATAGTCACATCCACTCGTGATACATACATGCTTATACACAGGGTGCTCAATATGTTCCCAAGTATAAATACATATGTGCCTGTCAATTCCAATTCACTACTCCCAGTCACTATTCAATTTTTATTTATATCATTTAGGAGCAACGTATGCGTATACTTAAGTATGGGTTTGTGTGTGTGAATTTGTTGATACAGGCCAATTCATCGCAGCCACACTTTGTCAATTGGGTGAGGAAGCAAACATTCTCGTTGGGTTGGACTAAAAGTTGTGCTGGATGATATGATTTAAAGTTGTGAGAACATTTTGTTTTAGTAAGTGCAAGCAATCAAAAATATTATATTTCATGTTCTGTTTGATGAGTTCGAGTTCGACTAAAATAGATCTGCAGCTCTTTTTATTCAAAATCAATGTAAATTTTTCAATTCGGAGCCCTTAACCGCTTGTATGTATTGTGATGGTTTATTTTCAATAAAAAGCGTGCTTGGAATTTTCCCCCATTTTACTTTTTTTTCTACTACACTATTAAAATGTGTGTAAAAAATCAAAAAAAGGATAAAAGCGTATAGAAATGACAACGTAAAATTTAAAAGGCTCTGACTTATATTTTGATGTTCTTTTTTTGATTTCAAGGGGAAAAGTTTCTTTGAAATATTTTATTTTATATTCTTCAGCTGGTGCTTTTGCCTTTTGACTTTTGCCTTTCGC
>JAQIVE010000317.1:0-41679 GCA_034698285.1 Sminthurinus bimaculatus | reverse complement strand
TGTTTGGTATCACTAGGTAATTGAAAAAACAAATGTGCTTTTCTGAAAAAATTATTTTCAAAAAGAAAATTATGAACGTGCATTCAATGCGGCTTTCGAAGTATGAGCTTCATTCCCGTCATTCGAAAAAAACCTTTCATTTTTCATTTCAAACAAAAATCGTAATTACCTAGTGATACCAAACAATTGATTTTTGAATAAATAAACCAGGAGGCTGTCTTTTTGAAATACATATTCAAAATTCATACACACATTTACCTGGATTCTGCTGGATCAATTCAAGCGCCACCAAAATTATTATTGTCGTGTTTATTGGCGAATTTACAAAAATTTCAGTGAAAATACTCTGGATCCTCGATCCTGCAACCTGGAATCGAAGCTGGAGCAAAGGCTGCCTGGTAGCTTGTCAAGGGTCAAGAGTCAGAGGACACAACAAAATGAAATGGCAAAAACAAAATTCTAAATTTACCCCGATCCACCTAGAGTTGAGTTGACTTCGTTTGACGAATCATCGTTTTTAGCAAGACATGGAGCCGAACATATCCGGCCCACCAGCACCACCGGACCTTGATACTGGGGCTCCGGGCGAAACAGTTTTGGACCCCTACGGAAACTTAGCATGGCTCGCCTCCAAAAGACCTCGAATCGAAACCAATGCACCCTCAGCCTCCAACGACTATCTCAAAAATCCCAATATGATTTCGGATCATCCACACTATCAGCAGTTCAACATTGGACATGAGCAAGATTCAGGTCATTTTCGATCTGGTCCTGCTACCTATTACGGTATGGAGAACCGATGGTCAAAGGTGGTAAAGCCGGAGTCGGACGAGCGAGAATATGGTGTGTTTACTCTGCCGAACAAGATGAAGGTCATCATAATCAGCGAGCCCAGTGTGGACAAGGCCAGTGTCGCCCTCTCTGTTCAAGCAGGTTGCCCTTCCTTTAATTTATCGGTGCTGTGTTTTAATAGTATTTTTGAATTTCCCGCCCAATTTTTACGTATTGTTAATGCTTCACTTTTGCTTCCACAAAAGGGTCGATGCTAGATCCGCAGGAGCTGTTTGGAATGGCACATCTCTGTCAACGAATGATCATGGTGGCCAATGACAAGGTTTCGGAGAAGAATGCTTTCGAAAAATTTGTGGAAGAGGGTGAAAATGGTGGAGAGTTCTCCGCGTTCACCCAGCGAGATTTGACGACCTTTCTGTTTGACGTGTCGCCCTCCGTTCTTCCAGAAGCTTTGGAACGGTACCTTGATCGTAGTATTCCAATTTTCCTGTTTTTATTGGAGTTTATCAGATATCCCCAAATGGTTTGTTCAGAAAGCTAGGTTTCTTCGTTGTATTTGTGTCTTGAGGGGAAAATGATCTCTAGTTTTGCAGAGTACTTCATTTCGCCGACCTTTCCCGACAGTGCCATCGAGCAGGAGGTCAACAACATCCAGGAGGAACACGAAAACCGGATGCAGAGTGACGAGGAGAGAAGGGCTCAAGTTGCCCTGTCCCTCACCAAACCCCATCACCCCTTTGGACAATTCGATTGTGGTTCGAAAAACAGAAAAACAAAACAAAAGCAAGTTCAAAAACATAAAAAAAGTTGCGATACAACATGTTGGTACATTTTTGATATGAATCAGGAAACAGGGATACTCTTTGGAGGAAGCCCAAGGAGAAGGGCATTGATATTCGGGATGAAGTGGTCCGATTCTACAGGCGATATTATTCCGCCAACCTGATGAACCTAGCAGTGTTGGGCCGGGAACCGCTCGATGTCCTCTACGAATACGCGGTCACGGTTTTCCAGGGGGTGCCCAACACCAAGAAGATGGCGCCCCGGTGGATGGAGAGTCCGTATGGACCAGATCAGTTGATGACGCGGATCGAAATGGTGCCCTTAGCAGATAGTCGAAGACTTCTTCTCATCTTCCCCATCCCAGACTACACCTCGCACTATAAAACTGGTGTAATAATTAATTATTTTATTCCGTTTAATCGTACAATTAAATTTGTGGTATAAAATTAAGGATAAAATAAGGATAGTTTTAATTTGGTTTGTTAATTTATGGTGGGAGTAGACGATCCCATACCTTCGTCGATTGCTGTCTTTTGAAGGGCCGGGAAGTTTGCTGTCCCTATTAAAGAAGATTCAGTGGGTGACGATGCTGGAGGTAGATTATGAACAGCCCGGTTGCGGCTTTGCCTTTTTCACCCTCGACTTCCACCTCACGCATCTTGGTCTCGACAACCTCGATAATATTGTCAGCCATTTTTTCAAGGTAAATAAATATTATCATTCCAAAAACCAATCCATTTTCCAACATTTTACCGGAAAAATTATGTCCCTTTCTTTGAACTGCCGAAAATTTTAAATCCCTTGTTTTTATTTACTGTTCAGTACATGAAAATGCTGCGGAAAGAGGGCCCCGCTCGGAGAATCTGGGATGAGTTGCGAACTATCAATGAGACAAAATTCCGGTATTTAGCCAAGGAGGCCAATTTCGTGGAAAATTTGGTCACTTTGATGTCGGTAAGAGGATGAAAAAAAATAATATACACTGGATTTAATGGAGTATCATGACTTTTTTTGACTTACTATTCATTAAAAAATGGTGATTAGTTGGTGCCCAAAGAGGAAATTCTGAGCTGTCGTTACTTGCTCACAGAGTATAAACCCACACTCATCCGGGAACTTGTGAATTTCCTCATGCCCCGAAATCTCAGGTTTTTTTACTTAAAATGGTGTCAGGTTTTCATATGCTAAAGAATTAAAAGTTAATGATAGTAAATTTAAATGTGAAATTTGCCAAATGTAACCAGAATAATCGTGTCATCCAAGGAAAACGAAAAGATTGTAAACGAAACGGAATTTTGGCACGGGGTCAAATATCGATATTCAGCCATCGATGAAAAATTACTCCAGGTAGCTCTAGTGTTTTTACTTTGGAAGAATTTAAAAAGTGACCTTTGACCTCTATAAAATTTCATTTTTTTATTCAGGAATGGTCAAACTGTGGTTTCCTTGAAGAATTTCGTCTTCCCCCGCCAAATCCATTCATCGCAACAAATTTTGACCTCAAACCGCGGGATGAAAAAGTCAAGAACTTTTCGCTTTGATGTTTCAAAAGTCTACTTTTTTTAATTATTGCAAAAAGTGATCAGTAAAAAAGTGACTCAGCTAAATTTGCAAAATTTAGTTGAGTTTTGCTAGGAAAGTTTTTATGGATGATGACATACTTACATTTGACATTTAGGCACAAGGAAACCGGCCGCGAATTATTACGGACACTGACCTCTCCCGCGTTTGGTTCCTTCAAGACAATGAATTTCTGGTGCCCAAGGCGACGATCATCCTGGCAGTGACGAGTCCCCTGCCAAAGCAGGAGCCCATAAATTACAACATGACCCGGATTATGAGCAAGGTTATTGACAACTCTCTGACCGAGTTCACCTGCTCCGCTAACGCTGCCGGCCTCACTTTTAACGTAGAGACGACCATTGAAGGTCTTACACTCACCATTCACGGCTATGACGACAAGCTGCCCGCCCTCTTCAACTACATCCTCAACCGAATCTTCCACTTCTGCTCCTATGGAAACGTCGGCCCTCATTATGACCAAATTGTCCAGGAATACATCCGTGAATTGTGGAACCGCAACGAGCAGGAACCCTATATTCATGCTACCGAACTGGTCGACCATCTACTCTGCAACCACTCCTGGAGCTCCGAACGACTCTTGGCCGCCATGTCAGACGAAATCCCGCCTTCTCGACTGGTCAACTTTGCTCAGAGATTCTTCTCTCATGTCCAGCTCGAGTGGTTTTTCCACGGGAATTATACCGAGACTGTAAGCGACTTCAAAATTTTCCGAATTTCGCAATTATTTGCATTTTTTTGAAGCTTCCTAAAATAGCACATTTTTTGTAAAAAGTATTTTTTATTTTTAAAGGAAGCTCGCGCCATCTACGAGGAGGGATTAAAATATTTCCAATGGGTCAAAGCAAAGCCGTTGTCGGCGTCGCAGATTTTGGAGACACGAGAAGTCATTTTGGCGACAGGTTGGGAAAAAAAGACAAACTTTTTTCAAATTGCCCTCCAAAATTACTATGTCGAAGTTCAAAAAACGAAAATTTTTCGACAACATTGTAGGATCAACAAATGCATTTCATACGGAGCATCAAAAGCATGTCAATTCCGCCACGGCGATCGTTCTTCAAATCGGAGGGTCGAATTCGACCTCAAACTCGAACATTCGGGACACGGTCATGATGGACCTTATCGAAAACATTTTGTACGAACCCGCCGCCGACATTCTCACCAGTACCCACAAATTAGGTGAATCTCCTTACATAATTACGTAATGGAGTTTCAAAAATCGCGGTAATTTTAATTTTACTTTTTTATTTTAGTATGGACCGACGTTCGAAAATCTAGAGGAACTCTGGCCCTTCAAATAGTTGTTCAGGGACCAAAGGAGCCCTCATTTTTGGAAGGGTGTATTGAACACTTTTTGAGCACGATGGCTAAAACGATAAAAAAGATGCCCCAAGATGCATTTTTGGAGCACTGCATCTCCCTGGCTGTTCGCAAGATGGAGAAGCCCAAGACGTTTTGGGACCGCGGAGTAAAGATCTTCCACGAGATTTTCACCCAAACGTTCAACTTTGACAGTCAAGCAGTGGAGCTGATGGAACTTCAAAAGATTACGCACAAGGAGCTTACTGATTTCTATAACGTATGTTCCAAATCGTAACTTCCAAGAACGCTTCAGTCTTGCTCCTAACAAATATCTACTATTTGATGTTGAAGCAGTGCGTACCAAATTTATGTGATTTGCCCTGGTTTTTGTGTTTCAGGAATGGATTTCTCCAAAGGGTCCAAGTCGTCGAAAGCTGTGCGTTAAGGTATCATCTGGCGAAGAAAGGCCAACAACTCGGAGCCATCTAGACTGCGATTGCTTGTTACTCTCCGAACGATCCAGCACCACTCTCGACCTTGACAACAGACACAGACACAATAATATCGAACTCAATAGCGGAACAATGTCAAAGCTACCGAGCACCCGAGAAAATGTCTACACGGCCAAAAGTGAGGTCACCCGAACCAAGTCCGTCATCCAAAAGTGGACCCCAACTCTGGATAATTCGATCCGAGAAGATTCCCCAAGCCCCCATTATCCCAATTCAATTTGTCATTCGAGCAGTTCCTCCGCCTCTTCTACAGGAACAAAACACCAAGAAAATGAAGAAGACGCACAATTGATCAGCAGTTCCCTTCCGAATAATACTTCTTCAACACACTGTTCGGAACACCTTTCTATTGCTCGCCGATCCACAAAAAAGCTTGTAGAATCAACACTATCTTCAAAACACACACTAGACAAATCTCGAAATTCAAATAAAAATCTTCAGGAAAAATCTCCAAAAATCAAAGTATCTGCGAAGGAGTTCCCCCAAAACCATGCAGAATCTGATGCCGATACCGATACCGATACTGGTACATCTTACGATTCATCCGATGAAGAAGAAGAAGAAGCAGAAGATACCCAGGATTTTGAGAGCTACTATTTGGAAATCGAAGAAGAAATCAAGGTTTTGAGTAACCTCAAAAACTATCTGTTGAAACAGATCAAAAATCAAAGTCAACATCAAAAAAGTAATCCAGACCTAGATGCCTCATCGAAAAATCATCACCGTCAAAGCCATCATCATAGTCATAGTCATCGAGAGCAACACGGAGACGAGTTGGAACAGCCAGAATTGGAACACAAAGCGTTCAAAATAGGATCTAAACCCAGCATGAACATTGACATTGATCTTCTGGAAAGGGTTCAAACTCCTCAAGAAATCCGGATCGAGCGGTGCAAGAAACACTTTGAACAACTCATTCTGCAAAACAAGATGATGGAACATGGTCGATCACAACTAAATATAAATCAACGTCCCTTAGAATACAGTGTCTATACTTTGAATTCAATCACTCATGATCAACAACAAGGTCAGAAAGACAAACAGCCGTCGTCTGGTTCCGCTCTTGGCAAACCAGTAGATTTTTCCAGCGAAATATCCAATGGGGAACGTTCTTCAACTCCGTCTGTTAAAAAGGAAAAAAAGTCCAAGAGGAAGCAATCCAGTAGCAACAGTCAAAGTATAGAGAAGGAGAATCTGTCACCACCTTTCAGGAACAATGTGGAATCATTTTCGCCGCGCTTTTCAACCCAATATCAAAATCAAGGGAAAACCAGGGATCTCTCCAACCACGAGAAAGACAAGGACAAAGAAAAGGACCTCAACTATAGAGCACCAAGCAAGGCCGAAAAGTTGGCATCGGACATTAAAATCTCGAAAAGAAAGTCGATCGGAAAATCTGAGTCTTCAAACCAAGATCACGCTCCTCCAAAACTGATGATGATGGTCGAGACCAAAAAGTCAGAAGGAAAAATTCTTCGGGGAAAAATGAATGCCATCAGTTCAACCCTTGCGGAGCGATTTTCCTCCCGAGAACATGGAATCCATCTCAAAGATAAATCGGTCAAAAAGATCAAGTCAAAACATATCAGCAGCACGAATCATCCTTCGATCGCCACCTCTGCCGAAATCCAAGAGCTCGATTTCGACATCAAGAACGAGATCAAACACTTGAAGAATCTTCGAAAGATGCTGGACGCCAAGGCCAAGAAAATTCTAGTCCACAACAACGACTCGGGCACTTCGGGTACCAGTGATAACGAGGAACATGAAAATTTCAATTCGACGTCGAAATCCAACTCAAACTCGAACTCAAATTCTAACTCGAGAAAACGAAAATCCAGCAAAAAATCAAGACACCATCCACATAACAACAATAATAATGATGCGGACGAAAAGGACAAGGAGAAAGATAAAGAGGTCACTTCCGATGACAAAGAAAACAGGTCAAAGAAAAGGTCAAAAGGCAACAGTTGGATGACCGACGATGAAAATTTCTCGGACCCTGAAAACTCTACCAAACGTTCAGAATTGGAAGAAGGACCCTCGAAAGAAGTGGACCAAGAGGAGCAGGAATCGGACCTCCGAAGGATCGTTTCGATCGCAAAATCAAAGTCGAAAATGGGTCGACTCAAGAAACGAAGTGAGGCTCAAAAAATGTCGCTGAACAAATGTCTGGAGGACTTTAAGGCCAAGTTTGGGGCTCAAACTTTGTCCGATGTCCTGGCCTTGTCCAACGTCAGTGTTCTGAAGTCAGGTCAAACTGCGGATGTCGAAAAAGACAGGGACACAGCAGCTTATTCGGAGGTCACGGCAACGACCGGGGGCGAGTCGACTTCAGATGACGAGCATTCAGTCTCCGGAGGATCCCTTTCGGAGGATTGTTCCGAAAAACGTAAAAGTTCGTGTAAAGAGGGCCATGAGGACCCAAATCCCTCTTTAAAGAATGATCAGTGTGCTGTTGAAGAAGTTGTTGCAACTGCAGTTGTGAATAATAATGCGAATCAAAAGCTATTTTCCGTCGTCAATAAGGACAGTACAGATGGGTCGTTTCGAGACGAGGACTTGATCGACTGGTTGAGGGACGTGGTAAAATCCGAAACCCGGGAGAATCTTAAGGTCCTATCCTCAAAAACCAAGAAAAAGGTGTCCAACAACAACAACAACAAGGTCAAAGAGAAAGAAAAAAACAAAGATGGAGCAGGACAAGCGAAAAAGTCCTCCGTTAAAGACCGAGCTGACGTCCTGGATCCTCCGGAAAAAGTTCGGTACTCGGTACCTGGTAACTACTATCCGAAACTGACTCATTTTTTCATTTTTTTAAAATTCATCCGAATTTCGATAAAATTTTGATTTTGATGTTCCAAATTGCATTATTATTATCAACGGGACAGGTGAAAAGGGCCGGGAAGATGGGAGTCGAAGCAGCACCTGGAGGACGATGAACAGAATTGTGGCCGAGATGAATAATGAGTCCGATGGGGAGCCAGAGACCGTGGTGCAAAAAAAATCCCGGCGAAAGGTCAACAAGGTCAAGGAGGAAAATCCAGGACAAAATCAAGCTAAAAGCAATCCCAACGACAGCAATAACAACAATTCCAATAAAACGGGCAAGAAGACCAATGACCCTTGGGCAAGGTCAAAGGCCGGACGAAAAAAGCCCATGAGTGACGATAGGGGAGACAAGGATAAGGACAAGGAGGTCAACGCTCCGGATTCTGGAAAGAAAACCCCCCGAAACCCTTTTGGACTGCCCAGCAGAGTCACCAACAATAACAACAGCAACAACAATAATAAAAGTTTCAAATCTGGCGCCAAGTCCAACAATAACACCAACAATGGCAATGTCAATAACAATAGTAATGGTAACAATAGCACCAGCAACGGTACTAATAATGGTGGCCCGCGGGTTCCCAGCAAGTTCAATATTTTACCCAAGGGGAATTCCGCCAAAGGCCGCGGACATGGGCAAGGTCAAGATCAAGATCAAGTGACTGGCAAGGCGCCGTTCAAAACCTTTGGCCAAAATCTGAGCACTCTGCCCAGTACTGGGCGACTTGTGGCCAAAAAAAAGTCCGGGCACCAAAACAAGGGGAAAGGCCATCGGGGGGAACCTGGCGCTATAAGTAGTGGAGCTTCCCGCGCTTCATTTTCCTCCAACGACTATGAAAACCATCGACCTGACCTCCATCACGGTGGAGGTCACGCGAACGCCCTTGACGAAAATTATTCGGATCACACGGCAGCGAGTGACAGCGATGTGGGGTTCCTGGCCGATGACCTCCGAGCCGTTCTAGATGATGAAGGAGGTCAAACGCCGGAAAATTACCGGCGCGCCAAAGGGCACCCCAATCCCAACCCGGAAATTTCCGGTCAAGAAAAACATGAATCTAGGCCTAGTCCATACGCCCATGATAAACAAGATCATGAACAAAAACACGGTCAAGGACACATTCCGGAAGTTACCCCAAAAAATCCGGACTATCCGGACAAAGGATTTCCGGAAAGTGAAGATAAAGCGGAAAATGGGAGTGACAGAGGTGGCGAAAATCAAGATGGAAATGACGATCAACCCCCGCCAGTATTTAAAAAGAGGGCAAGCGACCGACAGGGGAGTGACCTGGAAGGTCACGAAGGTCGCGGGTCTCATCAGTGCAATCCCAATTACAATTTTTACGACTGTGCCAACCGCAGAAAGTCAAAATCAAGGAGTCCACCGATTATTTTGGACAATCCGAAAATTTTTGAAGAGCCGAAAAGCCCGCCACTCCCGCCCCGCCCGAATCATGGGCATCCGGGGAATCAGAGTGGGGTCGAAAGGGCTGAAAAACCAAAGATAGGTAATAACAGCGGGAAGGCGTCTTCGGGTCGAAGTTCCAGCGTATCTTCCTCGGCATCTCGCAGTCCAAGTCCAGGCCCAGGTCACGAGAGGTCAGGTAGTCAGGGGCGGGGAAAGTCGAGTCGAAGAAAGAAGAGTGAGAAAAATATGGAGTTTATCCTGCCGGCCAATGACAAGCCCTGGGATGCCTCTCACGTGACTATTGAGCAGCAGGAAGAAAACTTTAGGTTTACAGACCATGACAAAGACAAAGACGACAGATTTGACTTTGTCGCCATGTCCAAGAAAATGGCCGCTCAGAATCCAATTGAAACCACAATAAATAACTCTAACGTCAATGGCAGTCCAAATAAAGATCCTCCGTGTAACGTCCATGTAAGTTAAAAAGCATGCTTATTGTCTTCTTGAAAACTACTAATTCAGTACACAGTCCTTTGTCATTCCAGGAAAAACTCTCGAAACAATAATTTTTTAATTTTAACCCTCTTTTTTCCGACATCGTAGGTGATTAAGGACGTTGAGGAATGGAAGAAGGGTGCCCACTATTTCCCGAGTCCGAAGCCCTTTGAATTTTAATTTGGACCGTAATCTTCCTTTCCCAAATTTCAGTCTGGATAAACTGTCAAATTATTACTGTTCGTTTTCTCATGACTGAAATCTCTAGTCTGGAATAAAAATTACAAGTTTTCAGCTAACAACTAAAGTAAAAAAAGGCTCAAAAATGCTTAGCATTTAGCATCAATTTTATTTGTGCAGATTTTTTCAGAATTAAATTAAATTTTTTTTGAAAACTACAACTTTTTAATTATTTGCCAATTTCCGAAGCAAAATGTGTCAACACATAATTAAATAATAGTAAATACTTCCAAACCAGGAATAAAAACTGTCGACTTATCTCACCATTCTCTCGACTTTCTCAATGCCCACTCAATCCAGAGGCTTGCGATTTCCCATAGTGCATTCCCTTTTCTCACCACCTAAAATTATTGCATCCTCTGCAGAACTTGGACGCTGTTCAGAGCAAAGGTTAGGAGCTTGGTTTTAAATAGACTTGTAGATTCCGTCGGACTCAGTTCTTCACCAGAAAGTAAAAGAAAGAAGTAGATTAAAATTAACCAGATGAAATAATCTTCAGAGTAGACTAAAAGGAGATCAAGAAGCTGGTGGTGTAGTTGAAGATGATGGAGAGGAATAGAGGTGTGAAGCGTCTGTCCAGGAAATAAATGTTCAGCACCCGGATCGTCATGGGTCTCAAGGCCAACACTCGCCGCCTCGCAGCCATCCTATGGCTCACCTCCCCACTCGATCCATTCACATTTATTCCCCGATTTACTCTGATCCCGCTTTCCCGCCTATTTTGCTGATCAACATCGCGTCCAGTGGGACTAGGAGCCAAGTTGTGCGAGGTCAACGGGGACTCTTGACCTCGGACTTGAGAAAGGGCAAAGGTTAGGTATCTCTTGGTTTGAAGCGAGTTTTCATGAACCATAAAGGCCCGGTCGTAGAGGATAGGAGGGAGACTGTGGCAAAAGGCAATGCAGGTCATGAAGAAGTTGAGGACAAAGAAACTCATGCTGGAGTGGTAGCGAATCGCTGCGAAATTGCATCCTGTGCAGAACACCGAAAAGGACGTCTTCAGCTGCTCGATTATCGGTCCGTGAATCCAGGAGAAGGTTCGAGCCAACACCGAGTTTTGGTTGAACAGTCGGATCTTTTCGTTGATAAACTCAAGGCTCGGATCACCTTTTGGTTTTCTATTGGTGTATTTTTAAAAAACCCCGGAAAAATAGAAATTTTCATATTCAGCATCATTTATGATTTTTAAAAAGAAAAAAATATTTAAAAAACTTCTTTTACATCTGATGCCGGTCGTTGGTCCAGTAGATGAGACTTTTCATGGACAAAGTTTGGACAACAAACTCAAAGAGGGAGGTCGAGATGAAAGCAAGGAGGATATAAAATTCAAAGAGGGCGAACAGGGGGAAAACCCCCCGGGTTTGTTGGATAGAAGGGGGCAGCATGGAAAACATGTGGTTCCGCTGGTGGGGATCCCTCATAAAATTACTCAAGAGGGTAAACATTATGTTTAAATGACCGGGGATCCAAGTCAGAATGTTTTGTTCCGTCAGGGTCGACTTTTTCCGGGGTATCAAATTTCCTAAAAAAAATAAAACTCTGTGTCAATTCACTTAATGAATCATGATTTAATTTTTAATTACTTATATTGTGGTAAGTTTTTTTTTAAAAAAATGAGTACGATTCATGTTGGAGATTTGGTTGAACATCCAGCAGTACTGGGATCTCTTGAGCCACAAGTTGACTTGAAAGACGGCGTTATTGAAGAAGATGTTGAGGTAGAAGGTCATGAAGATAATTTCCTGGAGATTATTTTGCCAGTCGTCAAAAACCCCGGTCAACATCTGACTCCCAGTAGAAGCCGCAGTCAAGGAAAAGGAAAAGAGGACGCCGAGACTCATGGCCTGCTTCCAGAGGGAGGAGGTCACCCTAAGTGTTCTCAATCCATAAGTGACCGAGTTGGATTTGGAGGTCTTTGGAGGATCTTTTTGAAGGTAGTAGTCAAAAGGAACCACGCCAAGCTTTGTGGACACCAGCAAGATCCAATGAAAAGACCACAAAACATTTTTGCTGATCATTTTCGATAGAATCCGAAACAAGGAAAAAATGTGTTGGAACTTTTGGAAGTGGAATTTAAGTTGTAAGTAGAGGACGAAAAAAATAGTCCAGGGTACTGTGTTTTTGTTATTTGTGTGACATGTGTCGTATGCTATCATGAACTGTAGGATTAAAAATAAACATACGATACAGGAACGTTTTTCTAGTTGAAGAAGGAAACACTGTAATTTTGCTGGATAGATTATTGGGTGTAAATTTGTAGTGTGCAGTCCAGTTGTCCATATAATTATACTCTACAGTCCCTCACTTCAAGTCTCAAGTCCTGGATCTTGGAGCCACAAGTCTGGACACATGTCACAGTTTTTACATAAATACACATTTTACTCAGCATTCTTGACACAATAAATATAGATCTGCTGCCAGGTGACATGCACCGTCCTTCCCGTATCCTCTGACTTCCGGCACTCGGCAAACAGTTGACAAAGGTTTTGACCATTATATTATTGTATTATCATTATTAATGATCAAGTATCTTGATGAATATTATTCTCCTTGTCATATGATCCGGAATCCTCCCTTGATTTGAAATAATATTATTATGATGTCAAGAGAGAAACGTGTTGTTAAAAAAAATATTGGATGAAAAGCATGAAGGTACATGTCAAAATCGTCCTTCCATCAAATTATTTCCCTTTTCCCATAATACATAGTAAAAATAGTGGGCACTTGAAAATCAAAGAAAATTTAAAAAAAATTGCCCTGAAAGTAAAGTCGTTTTTCTGCCTGCTTTACAAGATATGAACTACGTACTTATTTAAACTATGTTTTTCTGCCTGTACATTTTTTACTGAAAATAAATTACTTACTGACTAAAAATTGAAAATGTTTTGAAAGATATTTTGTTGGATTAAAATTTGTGATGCTTAAAATGTTCTTGCCACAAATAAATAATGATGTTATTTAAATTATTATGTCATATTAAAATGATTAATGATTGATTGATTCGATAATTTATTAAGTAAAGTGCATAAAGTTCATCAAACAAAGTATGTAAACAATGCGAAGTGCGAATAATTAATATTTAAATACTTATGATTCTTAAAACTATTTAAAATCTGTAGCTAATACATACATACATTGGTATAAGTTATAAATTAAATTAAAATCATGTAAACTTAGTACCTACATTATACATATTTAAGATTTAAGTATACGCCATGTGTTAAGATTTGCGATAATGGCTGTATTACTAGTAAAAATTCATACAATATTATATATTAGATACTTTCATCAAAATTGAAAACGATAGATTAAAAACCATCAAGATAAAGATTCTAACCAGAAAAATTATTGCATGCACAGTAACAACTATCATCAATAAAAGTATCACAATATTATGATTACTAGCTTTGACTATTTCAAGAGAAAACATCAATCAAATAAATAAAATAAAATTCGAAACATTAAAAGAAAAAACGAAAAATTAACTTGAACGAGATAAAAACGAATTCGTTGTTTCAGTCTTCAGTCATTGAAATATCCAAAAAGTTGAGGTTCCACTGGACAAGCTCCTGAGACTCTGGTAGAAACTTCTTCCAAGTCAGCAGCTGTACAAAGAAAAAAAACAAAAGACCATATTATTGCAGATTGCAGATACGAATGACCGAAATTGACACCTAGTTACAATCATTATTCTTGTTTGATATAATTTAATCTTTTGGTATCAAGTCCACATTTTAAACACCGTTTTGAGTTTTCAGTTTCAAGATTTTCCTTTCAGAAAAAGGAAAAAGTTATTTCAAAAACGCAAATAATATTTCTGAAAGGAGGAAATCTTGAGACTGATTCCAAAACTGTCTTCGAGATGTGAACTGAAAGATTAAAACATATCAATCATGGACGATAGTAACTAGGTAGGTTACAAAATAATATTTTATCGTTCATAATTTTAGACTTATATGATTATACCCACAAATTAACTATTACCTCGAAAGTGAGGATTAGAAATGAATAATAAATTATTATTATTATTGTTTTGTAAATTACCTTCAACATCTATGGTTTGATTTAACCTCGACTGGACTCCAATAACTCCACTAGAAGGGCCTTAATTTCCGGGTTAAGACGAACCTTCATCCGGAGACTCGATCGCTTCTTAAGTAAGAGTTTCTTGCTGATTCCAACAGTTTTTTCTTCGTAAATTTTATCCATGACAGTTTTCCAGAGCTGCGCGTCTTCCAGTTTGTTCACGTCTCGAGCCCCCAAATTTTTCAATACTTTGTACCCGAAACAAAGACTGCCATCATATTCCACGGGTAGTTGAGGCTTGTTTTTTGGGTGGCAAAAACAAAATCGGTGAGCACGCAGTCGCTTGGCATACCCATCCTGCAACAAATGATCAACATGAAAAATCAAAAGATATTTTTTTTTAGTTTTTTAACCTTGCTTGTAAAAAAAATAAATGATCAAAATTCAAGATGAAAACATAAAAACTTTTATCTCTATCTCTCATTTGTTGCCATCAACATGAAAAGCTAACAATTAACATGAACTTTCTTGATTCATTATTCAAAGGATTCAAAAATATTACATACTTCATACTTATGCTAAAATGTACACTAGAATTCTTCTCGATAAAAAAGTGTATTACCAGGCTAATTGATGACGACACCTTCCCTGATTTGCTTCCACTTTTTGCCTCCATTTTATCAGCTATATCGACGGAACACAAATATCTGTAATAATTGTGCAACACATAAAAAACGACACAGTTAATGTTATTGCAGTCTTAACAATAATTTAAATATATTATTATTATTCATCTTTTATCCCACACAATGAACTCACAAGAAACAAAACGTTTTAAAAAATTTCATTCAAAGCAATTAATAAATCATAAATCTAAGCATGCAAAAAATACACACAGAATAATAATATAACCTCAATGAATATTGTACAAAAATTTAGGAAAAAGGGATGAAACAGAAAAAGAAACTTTTTGTTTTGCAACAAGGTCAAATCTCAAATAAAATATTACTACTTATCTACTGATTTTGAAATGTAAAAATTAAAAATTAATGTAATTTTATAATAAAATACTTACCCTGTATATTGTAGATGGATAAAGTTTTATCAAATCCTCAATCCTCCAGTCAGTCCAGTCGTCTTGTGGTTGAAAACTCACCAAAATTACGAATAAGTACCACTTGAAACTTGAACAATAAAACGAAGTTAAAAATTTATTCAGGAACTCGGAAAAATATCGAACTGGATAGCGAATCGGGCAGAGTTTCCACTGGTTCGGACAAAATGCAACTGATGAAGAAAAAGGGACGGTGAGCTCCTTTTATACAGAGTTCTGAGGGTGGTTTGGGTGGAAACAGGGAGAGAAAAACGTTGAGAAAAATAATTCTCAGAATTACCCCCTAAGCTCTTACATGTATTTTGAATATGAGGGGAGAGAACGGGGGTAAGTCACCTTGAATTTACATGAACAAAAAACACAAGGGAAGGAAATGTTCTAGAACATTCAACTTACAGTATGTATGTATAATATAGTGCAGTAAAATAATATGTACCTGAGACAGGGATAGGAAGTTTTCCACTGGCAACTGGAAAAAAGTATCAGGTAAAGGTACTTTTCGTTATAGGCCTTTCTGAATATGCTTAAACGAAACCTAATGACGAAATGTTGAAATATTGAAGCCAATATCAAATACAAAATATAGTCAACACCTAATGCCTAAACACTAATAAACACTGAAGTAAGTATACTTACGTATTTATATTAAACAAATTCATAAACATATTTCATACTTACGATTAATTAGTTAGTTACTACTTATGTATTACTTACTTTTCAGTTAGAGGTTTTGTGTATCAATCTAAAAATCAAATGCAAAAAATATTGAACAATTCAGTAACTTCTATTTTAATTGAATAATATGACATAATATTATTCCAGTAGAAGTAATGTAATTCCAAAATATTCAAAATTCAAAAAATATCTAAGCAAGTACCCAAGTTAGTAGATTGAAATAAATTTGTAAATTCTAAAATACTACTTACTTGTATCCTTTTATGTACCAATCCGGAAACCTGGAAAATCTAACAATAAGTACTAAGTACTAACGATAATTATGAAGTAAGTATAATGTAAACTGCATAATTGTAAATCAGAAATGGAAAACGTTTTTCCGAAAAACTTTTACAACTTTTCTAATAAAAAAGAGCATAAAACATCAAGGATGAAGAGGGTCTAGAAATTGCAGCATTTTATTGATCAATTGGATGATTTATCTGAAATCATAGATGGTTTCATCTTCCTCTTTCTGTTTCATCATTTGTTCTGTATACGAGATTTCTTCGGCCGCCTTCATCAACAGACTCTGATTCTCCAGTTCAATGTGTCTCTTGAGCCAGTAGGGCTCCAAGCTCCGACCGAATTTACCCGCATTAGCCATGTCTGTTTTAGTCACCCCAATGAAATCCAAGTGCTTTAGATCCGGGAGGTAAAAGAGGGTACAAGCTCGATACCATTCTTCCTCCTCTATTGGATTTCCCTGTACAAAACACATAATAACATAAAACAAAATAAACTATAATTAATAAAATAATTTATTAGATACCGGACTTTAGAAGCTTACATGCACTGTTAAATTCATGAGGTTGGGTAAAATTTGCAACTTTTGAATTTCCTTCATGTCTGCAATCAAATTTCCATGCAAATATAAAATTTTGAGGTTGGGGATCTGGGCAAGACTCTGAAAAATAAATGGGGGGCATAGGTACATAAAAACAGGGTTCAAAATCATTTTCGATTGTACCTATTTTATTTCGCAGGGCTAAATAAAAAGTGAAAAAATGATGTTTTTACATCTTCATCGAGGTCACGAATATGATTAAATGAGAGGTCAAGCCATTTGAGACCAAAAGGTCCACCATCTAGAATTTTGTACAAAACTCCAACGATGCCTTCGATATGCTCGAGCAGGTTGTAGCTGATGCGAACGCTGTTAGGAAAAGAGTCAAAGATGAAACAATGCTTACATAAACACTTGATTAAAAGATGAATTTACATAAATGATTATTTACCTGGATGTCTTGTATCGGTCATCGTCCGTTTTATCTGGAAATCTATGACTTCGTTTTGTATTCGGAGGCTCTCCAGCTATTATTATCTCTAAAAAAACGAAAGTCAAACCGAAATTAAATTGACATTTATTTATTTATTGTTTAGTTTTTCATAAGTATAATATTATGATAATAAAAATTACAATATTATGATGTGTTACCTTCCACCGCTGAAAGAAGGGAGAAGGAATAGTCGATGGGTGGAGCTTCAGGGTAAAGATATGAAGCTGAGGCTCCTACTTTGCCCCCGCCATGGCCAAATCTGTGCTGATCCCCGATGACCAGAAAGCCCTTTCTTCGGCCACCATGAGACCTAAACATGGGCTCCTCCGGCTCCAATTCTTCTTCCACCATCTTTTTCTTGTGACGTCGTGACCTCTCCTCCTGCTTCTTCTTCCCTCCCTTGAGCTCTCTCTTTCCCCGCCTGCTACTCATATTGTTGTTGTTGTTGTTGTTGTGGTCCTCATCGTCGGAGGACCGATTTCCTTCAGATTCTCCTGGTACTGCTACTCCTCCTCTCTTGCCCCCAACCCGCATCGACTCGTAGGTGGCCTCTAATAGAGCTGTGGGGATCTTGGGCTTCTCCACCTCAAAAAACTTGATGTCATTCATGTTCTCCATCTTGCCCCTCTTCCAACTCCTTGATTATCGTCTTTTGGAGGATTAGATTGCGGTACAGATCTTTTGAAAATTGTTTTGACAGTTTCAGTTCAGCGATAATAATATTATGTATTTTATGATGGGATCCAAATTTTTACATTTTTGAGTGGTAGAAAATGCTCCGACGAGTTGAGTTGAAGTCTTTACGATCACTACAAAAAAAAAACGAAAAATGAAAAAAGCAAAAATAAAAAATGAAAATAAAAACATTTTTTTCTATCTGCGTTGTCACGGATTTTTATTGGATTGGATTGGCGGAATAAAGCAAAAAGCAAGATTACGATTTTAAATTTGCATTTTTTTTAAAATTTTTAAAAAGGAAAGGACAAATGTTTCTGGAATCTGGAAATCTGGATCTTTTCTGGATTGGAAATTTTTAGCAGCCAATTTATAATCCATGAAGGTAATAAAGACAAGGATGAAAAATGGTTGAAAAAAGATCCAAAATTAATTGTAATGTAGCTCCAAATTGGCCGAAAATCCTCCAATTAAGTACTTAATCATTAGTTTGATCCTTCCCAAAATTCGTGAGGATGTTAAAGAGGAGCCGGAGCATGTGTTGGCTCGCCGAGGAGCGGGAGAGTTCCAGGGCTCTCCGGCTGGAACTTCCATCCGCTCCATCCGTACGACAGTCAGGGACTCTCCACCAGTCCAAATCCTTAACCACGGTCAGCATCGACAACGTAGAGGAGATCGGAGAAAGTTACTCGAAGCAAAATCTAGCTCCGGGATTCGTCATCAAATCCGAGTTTGACCGTCGGGAATATTTGGCTGTGACACTGGAGAATCAGATGAAGGTTCTGCTGATCAGTGATCCTGGAGCGACCAAGTGTGCTGTGGCTCTTTCTGTTCAGGCGGGTGAGTATGTACAACATACTGCAAAAAACATTATAAGTACCTACATGCTATCATAAGGTAATAATATTTGTAAAAGTTAATTCACCATTTCAAAACGGAACGGAAGAAACGGAAGAAATTGAATTGTAACAATTTTAAGGATCGATGCAGGACCCAAAAGATATGCCCGGCCTTTGTCATCTGTGTCAGCAAATGTTGTTCCAGTCCTGTGGTTCCCAAGAAAGATGTCCAGAGTCAATAAATAACGAGTTTGACAAGTTTTTAGCGGCGAATCGAGGAGGTCCTTGACATTTTTCAAATAAAACGGCATTCAGAAATTTTATATCGTATGTAGATAATTTAGTTTAAAAAGTTTAAAATTTTCCGGATTTTCAGAATTTAGTGCACTCACGAGGCGAGATCTTACTTCGTTTTGCTTTGACGTCGATCCAAGTGTTTTTACTGCAACTGTTCATCAGTAAGGTGTACAATACATAGTTTTTAATAATTTTGACACTTCGGTTCTCTTGCATTTTTTTTTGTTATTTTTTGTACAACTTTAAATTCCATTTAATTTTTGTTACTCTTTTTTTACATTAGATTTGCTCATCGATTCCTGGATCCATGTTTTACGGACGATACGGTCTATGAACAGTCTATCAATTTGATTCATCAGGAATTTGAGAAAAACTTGCCGATTGACGAGGAGCGAAGACGAAGGGTTGAAGGTCAGTTATGACATATTACTGAAATATTTTTAAATGCTGAAAACTTTATTGATTGTGTAAACCAAATTTAGTCTTTATTTGATGGTTTCCAGAATTTTGCACAAGGCCAGATCATCCGTACTGTCAATTTGACAATGGGAACACTCTTTCACTGTGGACAAGGCCGAAGGGAGCCTCGGTGGATTTGAAGGAGTCTCTGCAAAAGTTCTATGACACCTACTACTCGGCCAACCTCATGTTCTTGGTCATCTACGGACGCAAGACTTGTGAAGAACTTCAGGTTTTAGCGGAAGATACTTTTGGTCCCATGCAAAATCTGGATTTGCCCATCCCCCGGTTCCCCAGCCCTTATGGACCGGATCAACTCAAAACCAAGATTGAGCTGGTCCCCATCATTGACATTATGCGACTCTTCCTCATTTTTCCTGTTCCAGATCAGATGGAGAACTACAAGAATGGGGCAAGCTTTCTAATTTTTGAAATATTTTTCAAGAGTTGTTATTCCAAAAAAATTGCTTCATTAGATTATTTTAAAACAAAGTGTTTTTATTCTGCATGATATTATTATACAGGTTGTGACCTACTTTGGATTTTTGTTGGGCCATGAAGGCCCGGGAAGCTTGCTATCTTTGCTTCGGGAGAAAAATTGGAGCAATAGAGTCACTGTCGAGTACAAAAGGCCAGGCAGAGACTTTGCTTTCTTTACCATTGATATTGAACTCACAAATTCGGGCTTCAAAAATGTCAATAATATTATTCACAACGTTTTTCAGGTAGATAATAATGATGAATGAATAATATACGGATAATTTTCTTTATATTTCTAAAGTTTACCAAAAATATGATCTACAAAAGACATAATAATTGCATAAAAAAATAATGATCAAGTATTATGAATGTGTATAATGTTGTAGTACTTGAAAATGTTGAGGGTGGAAGGACCAAAGTATTGGATATGGAAAGAACTTCAATTGATAAAACACCTTCAATTTCGATTTTTAGACAAAGATAGAGAAAGGATTTTATACTACGTTGAAAGCTTGGCAAGTCGTATGCCTGTAAGTTTTCAAGATTAGTGATTCGTGTGATCAAAGATCAATCATGTTTCATTTTCAGCAATTTTGCCGTTTATTGAATTTACAGCAAAGAGCGAGGCTTGTAATTAGATTGAAGTTTTTGTTTAATAGCCTTTTATATTTTGTAACTTTTATTCCACAGAATTATCCAAGTCATCATTACCTCATCGGAAAGTACTTGCTTCAAGACTACAAACCTAGTGTTCTTAGAGAATTTTCAAATTTTTTAGTTCCATCAAACATGAGGTAAATAATGCAAAAAAAGTATTTCCTATCGTAATATTATGTTCGCAATTCGTATAGATTTATTTTTTATCAAGGTTTTCAAGGTTGTAAAAAATTTTAATGTTTGGTGGATTTTAGGTTCATCGTTTCAACGAAGCAAAACGACAAAGTTGCGGATGAAATAGAAGAGTGGTACAACGTCAAGTACAAATATTCCAAGATTGGTAAATCTTACTTAAAAGTAAGCTGCCAAAAGAGATGCTTCGAGCTTTATTCATCAAAATATGTAAAATGTAAACTATAAACGTTTAGTTTTGTAGGCGTACTTTTAATTGTGCAAATAAAATTTAAAGTTTATGACACGTCTCGACACAGAAATGGAAAAATTGTATCCTAAACGATGACCTTCGTCTTCCGATGCCCAACCAGTTTCTGCCAACTTCCTTTGAACCGAAGCCTCGAGATGAGGAGGTAAAAAATATTATAACAAAAAAATCAAGTTTAAAATTGAACAGGGATAGCTTCACATAACTCCCAATCTGAACTAATATTAGTCTGTAGGAAATACACCAAGAATTATTGAAGACACTCCGTTGTCGCGGGTCTGGTTCCTCCAGGATCAAGAATTTAAACTTCCCTATGCCACCATCATTTTGGCCATTCTAAGGTTTTCAAGTGTACAGTTACTTTTTTGCATAAAATATAAGTCAAAACATTATGCGGCGAAATCATTAAACTTAATGCACATGTCTCTAACTAACTTAAAATATTCTTTTAGTCCTTTGCCGAAAGAACAAGCAGATTATTTCAACTCAGCTCGTCTCATCGAAAAAATTATAAACGATTCCTTGACTGCTGTTGCATGTGGTGCGTAAACCCCAAAAGCATCAGAACTAATACAATTTAAAAAAAATCGGATCTATATTCATATAATTTTTGGTTCTTTTGTATTCTGCCGTACTTTCGTAGATGCCAAGAACGCCGGTTTGGTGCATAAAGTTGAAGCAACTTTGGCAGGATTAACTGTAAAGTTACATTTTCTTGTTTTTCTTGCAAATTGTTACATGAAAAGAAATTCAGATTTTAATTGAAAATTAAAATGAAAGATAACCTTGAGTAATTTTCCGGATCTTGCAGATCACTGTTCACGGTTATTCGATGAAGCTGCCGCTCTTCTTTGACTACGTTCTGAACAGTTTGTTTCACTTTTGTTCCGTGGGCAAGGTTGGTCTTCGGTTTAAGGACATCCGGGACGACTATATTCAGCATTTGGTGGATTGGAAGGATGAAGAGCCCTATATCCATGCCATGGAATATATTTGGGAACTCCTCAACAGTCACACTTGGAGTCCTCAACAGCTGCTCCAGGCCATGAATGAGGACGACATGTCACCCCTTCACCTCATGGTCTTTGCCCAAAAATTACTGTCATCGGTGAAGCTTCAATGGTTTTTCTATGGGCATTTCACCGAAGAGGTATATCCTTTGTACACCAAGCATCTCGTCGTGAATAAATCTTGAGACAAAAACGATACCCCAAATTGTTATTTGTGTCTGTAGGAAGCTCTTCAAACCTACAATTTAGGCCTCAAGTATTTCGAAATACTGGGGTCTCAACCCATTCCACCAAAACAATCAGTTGGTGCTAGAGAAGCCGTTTTGCCAGCGCGTGAGTCGTCATTCATTTCGAATAAATATGATTAATCAAATATTTAATGCTAGGTTGTATGAATTATGAATTCAAATGTAATGGTGGAGGTTAAAAGAAATTTAAGATCACCAAAAAAATACGATTAACAGCCTTCTTATGTAAAACTCCATTTGTTTGGACGATATTGAAGAAAGTACCACTGTCTATAAGGCGGAAAGTCCGACCCACTGCGAGTCCTGTGTTGTGATCCTCCTCCAAACGGGCACGGGAGGAATTCGAGAGACGGCTCTTACCGAACTCGTCGAATTTATTCTCAAAACGCCGGCTCTCGAGTATTTGAAGACGGAAGAGCAAATCGTTTGGACAGATGTTCGAAAATCTAGGGCTACATTGGGGTTTCAGATCATCCTTCAGGATGAAAGGGATCCTGCTGAGCTGGAGAATCAAGTTGAAGGGTTCCTCTCTTCCATTGAGGTAGGTCCCAAGTCCTAAAACCTACATGTAATATTGCATCGACATTTTTCATTTTGATCAATTTGAATGATACTCCTAAAACACCATGAAACGACTTGATCGTTTATCAGGAAAAGCTGGAAACTATGCAAGAAAAGGATTTCCTTCAGTTTCGAAAGGCTCTTCAAGATCGAAAGTCAGAGCGACCCAAATCAATGAAAATTCGAGGTCTCATTCTTTTCGACGAAATCATTCGAGAGAATTACAATTTTCACCGGCATGCTAGCGAAATCAGTGAGCTGGAAAAAATTACCCTCAAGGACGTCATCGAATTTTATAAAGTAAGGTCAAAGATGAAGGTCAAAGGTCAAAATTATAAAGGTACAAACATTTTGCAATATAACAAGGTTTCTGCTATAAACAAATAGGATCACATTGTTCCGGATGGTCCAAAACGAAAAAAGTTGTGTGTTCAAGTTGCATCGGCCGTCGAAAAGGATTCGATCGTCACGCTTCAAAGTAATAGCACCGAGGTGATTGATAGCATGGAGATGAGTGAGATGGCGATGGGTGGACATGTCAAAATTGCAGCTCGTCGTAGAAATTCGCAAGTTCACCAACATCAATCTGTTACAGATACTGCTGATCCGGTAAAGGAGTCTGGATCCACTACAACTACTGCTCCTACAACCTCCAACGTTGGCAATCCACCACTTGTCCCTGTTCCGAAGCAGTCTAATCACAAGCAACGAATCGCTGCTCTATACAGCTGTTTGGGGTCGGAAATCGTCCAAGATTGGCCTCAAAGTCCGGTGAATGGTGGACCAGAAAATCAAGTTCAAAATCAAAAGCTAGTCAACTCTTCATTATCAAACCTGAATCAAAATTCTCCAATATTTCCAGAAAGTTTTATTGGTGGGAACACCAATGCAAATAGTACTATAAATACTCCACGAGTGACCATCTCCTCCAACGGGAATATCACAAGCAGACCGAATCCCGAAAAAAATCATCCCAATCCCCCAATTTTGAAGAAGCTCTCCTCGATCAACGAAAACCTGGTATTTTCACCATCACCTGCACACTCAAAGCGACAAAACTCAACCCACACCTCCTTATCGTATCGGAATCCGAAAGTTCAATATTCCTTCAGTAAGCACTTATTTGCATTTGTAATAAAAAATCTGGTACCTGCTTTTGTAACAGATGAAACATAATCTTGAATCATCCAACCGTTAATATTGCACGATGTATGATAAAGGTGCAGTTAGTGGATCAGGAACTCCGAGACCTAGGACTACTGGCAATAATTCAGTAGGAGGACCTGCTTCAACAGTTGGAGGATCAAATCGACCGAAAACCTATAGTGGAGTTCAACACTCTCAAGAAAGGCAATCAAGCAATTCAAGTAACCAACAATCTGGATCCGGTCAGAGTCCGAATAACAACACTGCAAGAACCTCAAAAGGCCAGCTGTCCTCATCTAGCCCTCGTCCATGGAGGAGAACCCGAAGTTTCAATAACGCAAATCCGAATTCACATCAAACTTCGACTTCCACCGAGGTCAATCCAACCGTAAATGTAAACTTAAAGTGGGTGCCTCAACTGAACAAGTCGTTTATCTTGCGAGAAAATTCGGTGGTTGCTCGATCCATCACCTCGGGCTACTTCTCCTCCACGTTCCAAGAGCAAGGTCGGAACCCACAAACGCAGGCCCAGTCCAACACCATGGAAATTATTCGGAATCACAACAAGTATCTTCGTCAGGCTGCCCGGATGGTCGCCCGACAAATTGGTCGAAGAATTCCAGATAAAACAACGGCCCAAAAGTTAGCAAACATCAACATGATTCTTGATTCCGTTACAGACAGTGCGGCCACCAGGCCTTCAACGAAATTGAGCTACTTGGACAATATTCTAAAACTGGGTTCTGCTGGATCCTCTTCAAACCAAGGTCCGGGGTATCCGAATAATTTGTTCGGAGGTGGTAGGAAGAAGGATGGGAATGGACAGAGTGGGAAAATGGGGAATATACAGCAGGCTCAAACTTCGTATGGCCAGACAATCAGTCAAAGTCCTTATCAACAAAAGCTTGTTGAAGTTCCCAAATTATCCAACAATCGAAACAGTCGACATTCTAATAATTCGGGGAATAATAAAACGGGAGGTCAACCACAACAACAAAATCAACAGAAGGAGCAGCAGCAGCAGAAGGACACCATTGATTTTCGAGATTATGATTTTGACTTTGAAGAAGAGATCAAGCGCTTAAAGCAGCTCAAAAAGTACGTCCAATACACCGAGTATGAAACCCGAAGACGGAAGCAAGAGCAGGCAGCAGCTGCCGCCGCCGCAGGTCAAAACCAAGGTCACCAAAACTCGGAGGAACATCAAGGTCACCATCGTCATGATGAGCACGTCATCAAGCACCCGGAGCTGAAACCGGAATTCAACCCCTTGCTCGAGATTCGGCGTCTTAAAAACTTGAAGAAAGCCCTGGATGAGGAGATCAACAAGCAACACCATGAACAAGAACCTCCTCAACTTCCATCTGCCAACAACCCCAGCAACAACAAGTTTGTGACCTATACTCATGGTCATGGGAATCCGGCCTCCGCGGTCAACTCCCTCAACCCGTTTCAAAATAACGTCTCAATCAACTCCGCGACCACCTTCAATATCCGACGAAAAAGTAATCAGTGGGTGACTATTCAGAACAGCTATTCCCCTAACCCCAACAGTGGGCGATCCACCAACAACCGACCACTTTTTGGAACACCCGCCTCGAAAATTCGGCCCCACATGGCGGTCTCGAATAATTCACAGTTCTTCAACAACTCTTCGAGTAACAGCAGTTCCAGGGGTCAGGGTCAAAGCCACGGTCAGAGTGGGGGTCATCGAAACACCGCTTCTTCCAACAACAGCAATAGTAGTAGCAATAATGAGACGGTGACTGTGCACGACATTGAAAAAGAGATCCAGCGGTTGAAGAATATCAAAAAGTATTTTGATGGAGAAACGAAAGAATTAAATCTTCACAACGTCGAATACACGGTATTTGTTCTAAATCAGATTACACTCAATGACAATGCCAAGACTAAGGAATTAATCGCAAGATATGCCAACGGGAAAAGGGAGGCGGCAAATTCAAATCCTAATAATGGGAGTTCCACGGCAACATCTCCAGGTCAAAAAAACGGTGCTCATCATCAAAATCCGTATCCAATCCGAAATTCCAGTTTAAATGCACTCTCGGGTCAAGGTCCGGGTAAAATAGGTCGGGGTCCTTCGTACACCAGCTTGGGTCAAAATGGTCCAGAGATGATGTCTTTATCGAATCCCCTGCATGACCCCAACTACCCCTTTGATGTATCCAACAATCTTTTCTCCAATTTGAGTGGCAAGTCCAACTCGAGTTTGGACACATCCATGGTCGGTCAAAGCTCTTTGTCGAATCAGAACGTGCGTCCCAACGGGAATTCGAGCCAAGTTTCTACAGCTCCGATCCCAACCCTAAATTTTCAACGTAGGACGCATCCAATCCCCACCACCCACTTTTTCCACACAGTTAAACCCAACAACAACGGGGCGATAGAGGGGGCGAGTCCGAATCCAGTTCGAAATCGATCTCGTCAGAGTCGGAGGTCCGCCTCAAATTCGACCGCGTTAAAAGAGGAGAGAATCAACCAGCAAACCAACCAGCCGATGGGCCCTCAGAAAAGGGCGCCGTCAACACCGGCGACTCCAAAACTGAATCTGAATTCGAGCACAATTCCAGGGAAAAAATCGTCGCCTATCCGAAAAAATCGATCCGACACCAATGTCAATGGGAAGGCCAGTGTGAGTGGAACCGCCCATGACAACGATGGTGGTAACAACGCTCGAAACAATACAAATCGAAGCAACCTGAATCCGGGTAAGACGAATTCGGAGATTCCCAAACGTCAGAACGAAGTTGACCCAACAACAACTTCATCCAAAACCGAGAGGGCAAAAGACTCGGGAAATCGTTTGTCCAGCAAGTCTTCCACCCGCTCTTCCGCAAATCTCCCGCTGGACAAAAAGGTCAAGTCGTCTACATCTCAGGGTCAAAATCAAAATCATAACAGCAATCGGGAAAAGGGTCAGATTTCCGTTGACGTGGTCAAAAGCGTCAGCGGATTGGGACTCACGGGTAAAAACAACCACAAAAGTGGGCGAAACTCGAGTCCTCCTACCAAATCCAGTTCTGGAAAAAGGCCGCAGACACGCCATGAAAATCAAATTGAAAATCAAGGTGCTGGAAAATCAAAACTGGAGAATAATTCCAATAAAAATGACTCAACCTCGATAAATGGAACAAAGTCTAGTAGGAACAAGTCCAAGGAAAAATTGGTCCAAAATCCAAAAGTTCCTCTGGAGCCTCGAACTACCAAACTGAACTTACCATCCGTTGCTGATGCAGAGGTGCTAAAATCCGCGACAAATGCCGGGGTCAAGGAGGTCAAGCAAAAAACCAGTTCAAAGCCCACCACGAGGAATGAAGATTCGAAAGCGAATCCAGACAATTCTTCGGAGATAAAGAAAGGGACGAAAAGTAAGAAAAAGGGCGACAACAGTAATTACAATAAACTCGAGGCCAAGTCAACCAGTGTAAATATCAAGGCGGACATGGCAGAAACCTCAGCCAGTAAACAAAACAACCCTGTGATTGGGACCCCAAAAGTCGCGGTACTTGCCGCCCTAGTACCCACCAAACCCCTGCGCCCAGTGGCCAAAATCAAGCTGGAGGGAAAAGTGACCACCATCAACCTGGGAAATATTAAGCGGATCAAGGGCAGTCTCAACAGCCTCAATAGCCAGTCCTCCTCCAAAAGGTCATCCCAACAAGTTTGGGCGCCTCCTCCGTCACTTCAAAGCCGCAATACAAATTCAAATCCTGAAGCTACGGTCAAAGTTCAAGGGTCAGATGAATCTGGAGAAAAAGGTCAAGGGCTAGATCAACCGACAACGCCAACAACCGTACAACAAGAAAATAAAGCGGAGGTGACAGAGACTCCGAATAAAAGTCCTGCCAAACTGGAACAAGTTACTGGAGAAAAACTCAGCGAAAATGTTGAGAAAAATCTGATGAAGCTGGAGGAAAATTCCGGAAAATTGACAGAGTCAAAAGCATCAGCTAGTCCAGTTCCGGTTTCAGCTCCACCAAAAATTGCAACTTTGACCTCAGATGCAATTTCTCCAGGGTCAAAAATCAAGTCGTCCCCACTGACGACAATTAAGTCAAAGTCGAAGATTCAAGTTAAGAATTCAAAGAGTAGCGAACAAAATACCCAAAGCGGTGGAAACAAAGAAAAAGACAAGGAAAAAATAGGGGTCGAACCCCTCCCGGGAAAAATGACCCAGCCCAACTTGACCCCGGGCAAAAAGATTGAAGGTCAGGAACAACAGCAGCAAAAGGTCAACCACTTCAAGAGTCTGGCCCTTGCATTTAAGAAAAAAATTCCAAGTGGCTCTAAGGGGGCTGAAAGCGAGGTCAAGGGTCAAGGTCAAAGTACGGGCAAGCAGCAATCCAATTCCAAGGGGCAACTCGAGAGGAGAAAAAGCGGAAAAGTTTCGGCGCCGAGCAACAAAAATGTGGAGAAGAAAGCCAGTGTTCCTGTTACTACGGCAACAACTTCTAATGCTAATCGAAGGACTGATTCTAATACCGAGGTCAACCTGCCGAGGTCAAACAGTGTCAGTCCATCCCTTCCCATTGAGATCCAAGGTCAAAAGAATGTTGAACCGACCAAGGGTCAAGACTGGAGGTCAACTGGTAAAAATTCTTTGGAGGATGTCAAAGTGGACTCCGTTGATAATCAACCTAGTCAACCCATGGAACACTCAACGGTTGACCCACCTCCATCTCCAACAACAACTGTCGCTCCTGAGAGTGCGGCGGACACCGCCAGAGGGCAGTCCCAACAACTTTTCCGTGACGTTCAAAGCCAAGGCCAAAAAAGTCGCGCTGAAATTCCAATTCAAATGCAGATGCAGGTACAAATTGAACCGCGGCAAGCGTCACGATTTTCACCCCACCCCAACGTCAATCCGATTCCAACCCCCCCGCGAGCTCCAACCCTAACTCCGATTTTGAATGCCGCCCCAGGCCACAAGAGAGCGGACGCTGGAGCTTCGAAAAAACGCAAGAAGCGCGTTAAAATAGTGGAGAGGGTGGAGTCCCCTCCCACGCACACCCCTTCAGGGGCCAGCACGCCCTCCAGTGGAGCGACCCCCGACCTCCGGCAGTGGATGAACCGCGTCGTATCCTTGGAAATGCAGGCCTGTATTCAGTCCCTGGCCAAGAAAACGGCGAGGAAAATCAAACATTATTCCGCGGACCATAACGCCCCCCTCCCCCCTGGTACATTTTACATTTACATCAAAAATATATTTTACATTTTTACAACTTTCAATTTACTGTCAAAAATGTTCAAAATTTTAAATATTAAATTCAATAATTGCTCCTTTAGTTTTATATCATCCGCCGCCGGCTGTCTCAGTTCTCCCCTCCGAGATCCTGACGATAAGGGAAAGTTTGAGGCGGCAAAAGAGGCGGATGCGCGGGAAAGATGGGAGAAAACAAAATAATGGGTCATCCGACGAAAATTCGGAGGTGGCCCCCGTCCCCACCTCCGAAGCAACGACTTTCACCGATGGTCTATCATGGAACCCTGTCGCGGAGGGGGAGGAGGAGGACCAAGAAAATTCCTGGGACAACAATGAAATTTCATCCTCGTCATCATCAGGGGGGCGGGGTTCGGGTGGGACGGGTAGCGTCACGTGGGCTAGTCCCCTCGGAGAAAATTTAGCCAACTTAAACAGTCAAAATTCTAGTATAACAACTACAAGGCCTAAGCATCCCGTCAAAGTGAGAACTCCAAATTTAAATTTGAAATTTGCTTCATTTTTTTTCATAATTAGCAGTTGTTTCCTATTTTAAAAATTATTTTTGTCGGTTATTTTTGTTTTAGGTGGTCGAGGACATTCACGCGTGGAAGAAGACTGCCAAGTACATAGACGGACCCAAGAAAGAAATTTGTTGGATACCCGGCAAAGGTCAAAGGGTTCATCAACAAATACAGACGGGCAGAAGGCACGAGGACAGAGAGACTGAGGATGTGTAGCTGTTGTAATTATTATTTATACAACAATAAATTCACAGTTTGTCCCATTAAATCAACGTGTACAAAATCTTGGCTTAAAAACCATTCATTATCATTCGATGTGTCGAAATTGCTCAAAGAGGTTTTTTATGCTCCTTCAAGGATTTCAACGCCACCCATAAAATTTGCTGCGATTTTGGGTTCCTCCTTGTTGTAGATTAATTGCTACCTCTTCATAACTTCGAAAACTCGAACAAAAACCATGCATGGCGTCGAAATCCTTCAAAAACTAGAAACAATTTTTGCACAACTTTGACGTCATCCATGATTTTTGTGCAAGTTGTGGAGCAATAACAACCCCACAGGTCGTAATTTTTGTCATCATCAGCGTGCAGGTGTAATGTGTAGTTGACACGTGAAATTGTTCGCTCAAACTATAATGAGTCGAGACGTTTGCGAAGTAAATTTGTCAAGTTTTTGTTTCCCTTCCACCCAAAAGCTAGAGTCACTTTGTGTGTTTATGACCTTATTTTGACTTGAAGTGTGTAGACACAGCCGTTTTCCATTCTATTCTAAAACTTTGCTTTGTTTCAGTTGAACAATTACTTGTTTAGCGAGCCCGGCAACTCTTGTTTTACAGGCGCACGTGTGTAAATTGCACATTTATTATCATAGACTGAGGGGGCATGTCATTGACCTCAATGACCGGTCAGGTCAAGGGCAGAACGTGTTGACGTACAAGTTTAGCCCTCACAACATTTTCTAGTTATAGTCATGTATGAACACTTGCGTCCAATTCATGTGATTGCCAAGTGACCAAAGACGATCGAAAAAATGTGGTAAACGAAGGAGGATTCATAATGTCGGGTTTGAAGCTGTTGTTGTGGAAGAGCTGGAAGGTGCAGTCACGGAACAAAGGTCACTTGATCTTTGAGCTGATCGTCCCCACCCTCTATGTCTTCTTCTTCGTCCTCACCCGCTGTCTCATTGACCAGGAGACCTTTCCCTCCCCCACCGAGTACAAGGCCTTTAGTGTCAGCCGAATGGAGGTGCCCCTCGTGCTCCGGCACTCTTGTCGGGAAATCTACTTTTACCCCTCGCTCCCCATCACCGAACAAATTACCCGGCAGATGAACGACCAAATTTTCAAGCGGGATGGTCTCAACTACACGTGTACGAAATTCTAGATATGCTTTTAATAATGCTCTCTATTTTTTACTTATTGTATTTTGTGCTATTTTTGACTTGAAAATTGGTAATTTCAGTCACGGGGTTTTCTAGGAAGGAGGTCATGATCCAGTCGTACAAGGACTCGGTGGTGGGCTTCAGCGGCCGAGGAAATCAGTCCACATCCCCCGTCCTGGCGATCATCGTCTTTGAAAATATTAAATACAAAACTCTTCCCACACGCATCCGGGTATTAACATAATTTTTAATTTTACCATTTCTACAAAATTCAGGTAAACTTTGAAAAATGATTGAAATTTTTAATTTCAGTACACGCTGAGTTTCCCCTCCTATCAACGAACAATGTACGACCCTTTTATTGACCGGACAAATTTTGAGCCGACCTGGTTTTCAGAGAGGGACTACCCGCCCTATTTGTTTGTAGGGCCAAGATCCAAACTTAGTCCTTACGGCGGATTCCCGGGTACAAATTTTCAATTTTCTTGTCATTTTTTTAAAATTTTTAATAATTTTTCCGAATTTTCTCCAATGACCATTGAAAAACATTTTTTAGTCTACTACGAGGAAGGATTTCTGTACGTTCAGTGGGCGGTGGAGTCCACGATTTCCAAAATGCTACTCGAGAATTCCTCAAGGAGAGAAGAGTATGAGAGGGTTGAGGTGGAGCTGGGACGATTCCCCTAACCGGGTTACACTTCGGACGTGTTCAACATGTTTCTTCAGTGGACCATGTCCTTTGTCATCTGTGGCTGCGCCGTCTACCCCGTCATGAGTATCACCAAACAAATCATCCATGAAAAGGCCATCGGAATCAAGGTATCAACCAAAACAATAATTATTCTGCTTAAGGCACACTAAATATGTTCTGGAATACAAGAGTCTCTTAACTAAAATCCAGGAGTTTACCAAGATAATGGGCCTGTCCAGTCGACTTCACTGGTTGTCCTGGTTCATCCAGTCCTTCGTCATGCTGTCCATATCCGGCGCCATTATTGTTCTCGTGTACAAGGCAAGTCGTCCACCGTCCATCGACTTTCAAAAAAAGTTAATTTTTTGACCTTTCATTCCCATTTTAACCAACATGTTAATTTGTAAACTTGAAAAAATCTATTAACCGTTTTGTTTTGCGTATTTACATCTAGTTTTGGTTAAAAATTCATCATTTTTGTGGTTTTTGGTTATTTCTTAGATTGGGTTCTGCAAGGGCGTGGCCATGTTCAACAATTCGGACCCCCTGGTGCTCTACACCATCGTCTCCTCCTACTATTTCTCCATGATTGGCTTCTGCTTCTTCGCGTCCACGCTTTTCAACGTGGGTTAGGTCAAAACTTGTTGAACTCTAGTTTTTTCAGTCATTATTGACTATCGATTATGGGTTATAGAATTTCGCGTCTTTTTTTATATAGCGGAGACAGGGGCGACTGCAGCAGGATTCATGTGGTTAATTTTGTTCCTGCCCTTCATGCGTTTCGTCACGGATCTGGGTCAGAGGGGTCGACGGGAGAAATTGACGTGGACCTTTATGCTCCCCAACGTTGGGATCTCTTTCTTGTATTTTTGTCTGGGGAGTCAGGAATCTCTGGGGAGGGGGGCCAGTTGGTCCAACTTTTGGGAGGGGCCCTCCAACATTGACCCCTACTCTATCGGCGACGCCTGTGTCATGTTCCTCATCGACGGATTAGTCTACATGCTCCTCGCTTTCTACCTGGAACTCGTCTTTCCCGGCAAATACGGAGTCCCTCTACCCTGGTATTTTCCTTTCACGGTAAACACCGAAAAACGGAGGTAAAAAAAGAGCCCCGCCCAAAACAGGGCCCCCCAAAACTATTTTTGACCGTTTTTTTCTGTATCTATTGTACATAGAAATGGTACTGGACAAATGGAACCCGGGAGTCGGAATCCGAGTCAGGAGGGAACTCAGTCTCAATAGTTACCAGACTTAAGTCCAGGTCATCGGGCTTTCGACCGGTGGTGGAAAAGGAGCCGACAAATTTGAAGGCGGGCATCGAAATTTCCGGGCTGTCCAAAGTTTTTGGCGCCAAAGTCGCCGTGAGTGAACTCAACTTGAAAATGTACGAGAATCAAGTCACGTCCCTTCTCGGTCACAATGGAGCGGGTAATTGACCTTTTTTCGACGTTTTTCGGGTCAATTGTTTTGAAAATGGTTGATTTTACGTGGTTTGTTGAACTGTCCAGGCAAAACCACGACCATGTCGATTTTAACGGGGTTGGTACGACCGAGCAGTGGAACCGCGGTCATCAACTCGCTGGACATTCGGACGGACATGGTCAACATCCGGAGTAGCTTGGGTCTGTGCCCACAGGGCAACGTTCTTTTCGATGACCTCACTGTCCAGGAACATCTTCGATTTTACTGCATTGTACGATAAGTTGGTACAGTATGTATGCCAAATCAAAAATGTACAATTTTTTCCGTTTTTCCCTAATTTTAAAATTAATTAAATTTTTTTTAAATTTTTATAGTTGAAAGGTATGGACGGAGCAGAGGTCATTGAAGAGATTGACCGGATGCTTGACGTCCTTGATCTTGTGGACAAACGACACGCCCCCGCGCGCACCTTGAGCGGTGGGATGAAACGAAAACTGTCCGTTGGCATCGCCTTTTCCGCCGGCTCTAAAGTTGTTCTTCTTGGTAATTTTTGAAAAACTGCACCCTAAAATCGCGTTTTTTCAAAAAAAACAACAAAGATTTAAAACTGATTTTTGAAATTGTACGTGCACTGTTGAGGTAGATGAGCCGAGTGCGGGAATGGACGTGGAGGCTCGTCGCTCCACCTGGGACCTCATTCAGTCCGAGAAAATAGGTCGCACGGTCATCTTGACGACGCACTACATGGAAGAGGCGGACCTACTCGGAGATCGAATCGCCATCATGGCGGAAGGTCATCTCGAGTGCTGCGGCAGCTCCCTCTTCTTAAAGTCCAAGTATGGAGGGGACTACAATCTCGTCATGGTCAAGGAGGTCAACTGCAACGTGGACGAAATTCGTTGCACCATCGTTGACCTCATCCCCGCAGCCATTTTACACAAGGACCTGGGCACCGAGCTCCAATATATTCTTCCAGCAAAAAGTATCGGAAAATTTCCCGAACTTTTCGACAAACTGGAGGAGCGACGTGGCGAGTTGGGCATCGAAAGCTACGGCGTCGAATCTACAACAATGGAGGAAATATTTTTACGGTATTTTTTCTTTTATGTACGAGTATTTTTTTTTGGATCTTAAAGTATTTTTTGGGGGTCTTAAAGTGTTATTTAAAAAATTTAGAGTTGGAAAAGAGGCCAAAGAGCGAAAGGCCCGAAAATGCCAGTCGTTATCCAAAAGAACGATCGAAAGTCAAATTAAGGAGACGGACACTGGACGGGGTCAGATTCAAGGGACGACCCTGAAGGAAAAAGAACAGCGAAATTCGGGCCTTCGTCTAAATCTCCAGCAAATGAAGGCCATGTTGAAGAAGAAGCTTATTGTGTCAACTCGATCCTGGAAGTTTGTCCTACTCCAAGTGTGTCTGCCCATTTCCATCACGCTCATGTTTACCGGACTGGCCCTGTGCACACAGCGTGGGCTCAAAATTTATCGAATCACCTATCAGCTCAATGTGACCTTTCTTTAATATTATTATTGACCTTTTTTCTGCAATTTTTTGCACAGCCGCTTTCATTTCATTAAGCAATTTTTAAGGGCCAATTTTTTGATACATATTTCAGGAAATGGCCATCATGAAAAACGCTGCGATCCTCTTCAACTGTCCTTCCGACTCCAAAATGTGTAACACGGTCAAGTCTTTGTGTAGAGAGGGTGGGTTGGACTTGGAGCAACTTGCAGAGGGCGAATCCCTTTCATCCACCCTCTTGGAAAAGGTCAGGTCAATCTCAATCAAAGTCATCCCAATTTTTCCTATTTTTATGTCGTATCTGGCGAATTCTGAATAAGTAATGACAATGAAAATTTTTAGGCGGAAAACGACATTATAAAATTTAGTGCCAAATACATGCTGGCCTTTGAGGAACAAGTTATTTCAGAACAACAACAAGATACAGCAATAAACACTCCCAACGAGACATCCTTGTCTTTGCTGCCATATTTGAACATAAGTTCAAATTCGGTTCAAATGAGGTCAAAGCTGAAGATAACGGGGTTGTTCAACAACCAGCCGCTGCACACTCCTCCAGCGGCCCTGAGTCTGCTGACGAACAGTCTACTGGAGTACTTTGGCTCCAAGCATCGAATAAGTGTGTCTGCCTTTCCGCTAGAGGCCACCGCCCTGGACCGGATTCGAGTTCCCCCAATTTCCTTCAACAAGTGGTTCATCGTGGGCTGGAGCATGACCTTTGGCATGGCCTTCCTCTCCTCCTCTTTTGTCATCTTCCCCGTCAGGGAGAGACAGTCCAAGTCCAGACACTTGCAGTTCATCGCCGGTGTCAACTGCGCCATCTTTTGGTTCACCAACTGGTACCAAACCAGACACAAGCTCCGCTTCATCTCCTTAAATGATTCACTTTTTAATTTTGTTTAAATTAACAAGGTTGAAATTTTGTTGTACGCTTAAGGTTGGTGGACTTTGTAATATTTTTTGCGTGCACGCTTGCCACGCTGATCCTCCTGATGGTTTGCTACGTGGAGGAGTTAGAGGAGATTTTGGTGGAGGCGACGGTTCTGTGCGTGGCCTACGCCTGGGCCACTAGCTTTTTCATCATGTACTTGTCCACGGTTTGCTCCAACGCCGCTTCCACCTACTCCAGGCTCGTCGCACTGAAAGGATGTGGTGGTAACGATTTTCCCGACTTTTTTTATTAAATTTTCAGAAAAAAAACTAGAAATTAAAATTAACCCCGATATTTATGTATGTAGGCGTCTGTACCATGACCATTTTGTGTTTCTTCCAAAACCCGCTGTTTAAACTTGACCAGTACGTGGACGTGGTCTCCAACATCTTCATGATTTTCCCGAATTTCGCCATGGGCGTGGGCTTTGTCTACATTGGCCTTCATGGAACTCTGCACGAATACTGCGGAAAAATCAATTTTAAGGCACTTTGCTCCTTCAGCCCCAACTCCCTCTGTTGCAGTAAACGTGAGACGACAAAAACAACACAGAAACCAAAACTTGACGGAATTTTCCAAAATTTCATGAAAAAAAAAATCTTATTGGTATATGAATCATATAGAGTATGTATGTATGTATGTAGTGCAAAAAAGTCGTTACGCCATGCACGCCCTGGGGATCGGTCAAAACATTGTCTGCATGTTCATCTTTGGGCTGTTTTTTCTACTCCTCCTCATCGCTCAAGAGACGGGGCTGCTCAAAAAGGTCAACAAAAAACTCCGAAAGTTCATCATCAACAGAAAAAACATGGCCACCACCGGAAATGGTGGAATCGGAAATGGAGCCGCCTCAAACGGTCGCTCCAGCATGGCCATGGAGGTCATTGACACGGACGTGGCCGCGGAAAAGGAGCGAATCACCAAGACGGACATGACCATCTTGTGCCAAACGGACAACCTTGTCTTTAGGTTTCATTCATTTACTTGTAACAATTTTTCATAATTATTAGGAAAACATGAAAAAAAAGTATTTTTAATTTTTATTAAAATCTGCATAATTTATCAAGTGTAGAAACTTGCGGAAAAAATACAAAAATGGGCTGGTGGCGGTTGACGGTCTAAATTTGGGGGTGAGACAGGGCGAGATTTTCGGCCTGTTGGGAAAAAACGGGGCTGGGAAGACAACCGCCTTTAAAATGCTGACGGGGGACGTGTCCATCACCAGTGGGGACGCCTACATCAACTCCTTCTCGGTCAAAAAGAGTCTCAAGAAGGCCCACTCCAAAATCGGGTATTGCCCGCAGTTTGACGCCTGTCTGGGTGAGATGACGGGGCGAGAAACCCTCACCATGTTCGCCCATCTCAAGGGACTCCCCGAGCCCACAATTGCCCCCACAATCTCCGCCGTGGGGCAAAGTCTCCTATTCGCCCAGTTGTTGGACAAGCAGATTAAACGATACAGCGGTGGGAACAAAAGGAAGTTGTCCACCGCCCTCGCCATGATTGGCCAGCCCTCCATCATTTTCCTGGACGAGCCCACTGCAGGTTGACGATCATTTTTAATTTTTCAACCTCCAGAAAAAAAAATGAAACCCTAATGAAGAAAATTCTTTTTTTTCAGGGATGGACCCGGAAGCCCGAAGACACGTTTGGAACACCCTGAGTAAAGTTGTTAGAGAATCCGCTACCTCAATCCTCATCACCTCTCATTTGATGGAAGAGTGTGAGGCGCTCTGCTCCAAACTGGCCATCATGGTCAAAGGTCAACTTCGATGCTTGGGGTCGCCGCAACATCTCAAGAGCAAACTTTGTCAGGTAGGCGAATAAATTCTTAATCGATTTTGTTGAAAAGTTAGTTTAAAAATGCTGGAAATTTGAAATTTGGAATTAGCAATTCAAAAATTAAAAGTGTTTTTTGCCTAATTTTTCAGGGATTTTCGCTGGTAGCTCAACTTCCGTTTGTAGCTGAACAGGAAACTGCTGACCCGGAATCGCCTCATGTACTTTTACTTAAATTTTATTGTTTAACTGTAAATGTTACTGTAAAACCATTCAAATTTCATTTTTTCATCACTAATTTCGTTTTTATCCAAAAGTTTGTTTTTATTTTTGAACAGACTCTGGAGGAAAATCGCAGGTCGACTGACAGCGAGTGGGAAACTTCCATGAACAACTTTCATGCATTTCTAGCTAGTAAATTTCCAGGTACATACATTTTAAATACAACTTTTGGTTGACTGGCAAAAAAATATCGCAAAAGATGCTTAAAATTGTAATGCTAATTTGACCTTTGACCCTACAGGTTGTGAGTTAAAAGACGCTCACCCGGGTTTTGTGGAGTATCATCTACCTGGTGAAAGTACTCATTGGTCCACCATTTTTGCGGTCATGGAGGAGGCCAAGCAGGTCCACAATTTGGAGGCCTATTCAGTTGGACAGGTCAACTTGGAAAATGTTTTCTTTGACTGTATCAACAAGAATTATTGAGCAAATTTTCCAGGATTTTCTTGTCATATTTTTATTATTTAGAATTGATTGTTGAAATCATTATCATTATAATCATAATATATTATTAGTTACAAATATTTTCAAACTTTAGAACAAATAAAAAGAACTTGTAACTCATCGCGAGTAAGATTATAAAGAATAAAAAATATAAAGGATTAAAATACAAAAAAATGATTAGAATGGTGAAAATGGGTACAAGAAGGGGAAGTAGTCGAGAATGGAGTTGAGAAGCAGCCAGAGGATGAAGACGCCGAGGAGGAAGAGGAGGACGATGGACACTTTGAACATTATTTTGTGGGTGCTAAACTGAACTTGTCTCCTCCACTTGACCAAGTCTTGTTCCATACCTTGAAGGAGCGTCCCTTTGAACACCTCCAGTTGCTCTTCTACCTTGACGAGGTCAACTGGCGTGGGATTCTCACAACTTGTCACCGCGTTGAACATGGCGTCCAGCTGAGTTATTACTATTACCGAAGGGTCAAAGGTCAAATGTGCATTTCAATATTATATAATAGTGTTAAATAATTTTATTTTCGTCTTTACTTTGACCGGATCCAGCTCGATTAGCAAACTTTGGATATTTCTCGACGAGGATTTTCATCCGCTCAACTTGGGTCCGTAACCTATTCCAACGTTCAATTTCCGACTCTGGTTCTTCTTCATCTTCGTCTTCTTCCACATTGTTCTTCGCTTCCGCTTCCTTTTTATTTTTGTAGGAATCTGACCTATCCTTTTCTGAGTCCGATTCTGCAAGTAGATAACAGCCGTTTCTTTAAAAGCTGGATAAACACAATAATTACTTTTGCATTGTTAAGTTGAAATTTAAAAATAGTCAAACAAATATTGAGTGGATAGTAAACCTGCATCATGATATTCGTCGTTTGATTCTGCTGGATATTCCTGATATTGGTGACACTGAAAGGATTCCCGAGCATCTTCCTCTTGCTTATCCGCTGTCGTCATTTTTTCACCTTTTCCTCCACTCCTGTAATATATTTATATCTTTGTTACCTAATAAAGATATTTTTTTGTAAGCCAGATAGCGGATAAACTTTCTATACCATTTGCATTTACAATCTACAATCATCATGTGAATGTCAACTGTTAAAAGTTTAGCCGCCATGGTATTTTAAAAATAAATCCTCAAAATGGTAAAAAGCCAAAAGCCAAAAGCCAGGATTATTTACTCAAGCTTTCACTCCGGCTATAACAACAAGATCCAAATTAGTGAAAGCACCAGTGACCAGTGAAATTTGCCCGACGCATCGGGCAACAATGGTGCAATGCTGAGCTGCAATAATAAAAACGTATGAAACTGTGCACCAAATGTACAAAATTGTTATGAATCATGAACTGCCGAAACTCAATAAATTCCTCTTCTGCCTGCCTAAATAACGGGAAAATGCTTATAAAAACCATTGTATGAAGTTAATCCGTACTTCAAGCATTTATACATATTAATTTTGATTAAATTAAACCCATCATTTGTTCAGTCAGACACAGAGATCAACTTTAAAACACCAAATTTATTTCAAAATTTCAAAATGCACGTCACAACTTTTAGATTTTTAATTTTTTTTTTCACTTTTTCCATCATTAAGTTATGTTATTTTTTTAATTAATAGATTCATATTGTAAGTATATATTGTATTTTTGGTTTGAATATACACTTTTTTCCTTTGAACAAACAAAAATGGTGATTGAAATGGCGGAATAAAACAACAAAAAAATAATCAGACTAAAATACATTCTGGTTTTCTCTATGAATATCAAATATCATACACATTGTAAAGGCTATTTCTATGTAATAATATTATTATGTTGCAACAATAATACAAATACAGTACTGAGAGAACGAACGGCTTCTATATTATATAAAAGACGTTGAAAACTATCTCATATTATTATAAATAATTATTTTCATATCATTATTTATCTCCTTCGTTTCATTCACGTTATTTACTACCTATAATAATATATTATGTAGATAATACAGCAACATAAATTGCAATTTCTTTTTAAGTATATATAATATTATTCTGTATTTAATATAGAAGACGAAGACGATGTTTCCTCTTTTAGTCTAAACGTTTTATTGGTAAGTATGTAGAGAATATCATAGGATTAGTGTATAATAAGTATTTAATAGCTAGCAGTATCATAATGTAATAATAATATTTGTATTTGTAGTTTTATGAAGTAGTAGCTATTGAATAATAATGATAATGATGATAATACATATTATATTGTAATCAATTATAAAAGTTAATAATATGTCGTCGATCGTTTTAAAAAAGACGAAAAAAGCCTCATGGAAGGAGCTAACAGCTAACAAGTGTTTAAAGGTTTTACATAAAAAAAAGTACCACCGGCAATCATCATCATCATACTTATATGGCATAATGTTACAGAACAATTGTTAACACTAATGGTACTACTACTACAGTATTAATTGCTATTTATCATCACTATCATTAACTTTCATCGATTAATTCAGTAATCATAAATAATATATTTTGCTGCCGCAAATATTGTACATACAAACAAACAACTTGGGTAAGAGAAACAACAATGAAAAAAAATACTAGATTCATTTTTATATCGATCGTGGCTCTGTTGAGTTCTGAGCCGGTTGAAATGTCCAGAGAAAACGATTTGCCTAGTTAGATACCTAGTTAATCTGAGTTTTCTATTTCTCCGAAAATAAAGCTAAAAAAATTCTAAAAAACTAAAAACGCTTTTACTTTTACATGCTCCTCGTTTTCTCTCTCCATTTTGATGAACTTTAAAATACTTATGTTGTGTTGATGCTGACGGAGGTTGGTTAACATAAATATAGATAAGATCATTCTCACTACTGGAAATCCTTTTCTTCTTTGAGAATGATGTACACACAAATAATGTTATGTAGTTTAGTAGATTCAAAAAAGAACTTGTACTTTTGGTTTGAGAAGTAAAGCCTTGAAGAGGTTCCTTAATATTTAGGTAATATATCATGTATGTATAATATGGTAATCATAATAAAATTATTCCTATCGTATGTTTTAAATTATTATTTTTTAATTTATCTATTTTTTTGTGTTTGCGTTTTGATGAGTTTTGAGATTCCATGAAAAAAAGTCCAGATCCTAATCAAAAATTGAAAGAAACATACAAAATTCCATTAAAATACTTTTAAATTCTAATTGTAAGTTGAATATCAGAATATCTCATAAATTTATAATGAGAAGTATTGAGTATTGAGTTGATAAGAAAAGTTACTTACTGGTATTTGAATATGGTGGTCTGGTACTAAGAATCATATTGGAAGGAGAATAATAATAATAGCATGAACAACTACTACTACTATGATTAATAATCGATAATAATTTGTGTTGATGTCAATGCTTGGTTTTTCAATGCTGCTATTATTAATGTTGTTGGTGCTGCTGGTGTTGTTGCTGGAGTTGATGAGCTTGTTGGAACTGGTTATTGTATGCCATCATTTCCTAAGTATAAACAACAGAACACACATTACTGTCCTTTATAAAAATAGAAGTGCGGAGTCGAAACGACCGTACGGTGGTTCGGACCATGAAAATAAAGCGGCC
>JAQIVE010000316.1:0-41690 GCA_034698285.1 Sminthurinus bimaculatus | reverse complement strand
GTGCTGGACTGTTGAAATGAATCGCAAGACTTTGGTCTTAAATTTCCTAGCGATCCGATTCTTACACTCTTATTATTATAGGAACTATTATAAAAATCGGGATTTACTTTAATCAAAATACTAACTGTGAACTATTATTGACAATTATTTGCGAACATGGTCTTTATTACTTAGACGATTACAATTGAACGTTGAACACACGCTCTCGTCTCTCCTTCTCACAATAATTTAATATACGACAAAATCTGTAAGGCAGTCCCTATCACGTTATTATATATCACATAACTGTTAACTATATTTAGCTCGTTTCGCTAAAGAGATTTTCAATAGCTCATAATGGCACATTGTGAATCATAGTGGTTATTTGTACTTGCATTTTGTATTTGTATTAATTGTTTGAGGTGTTTGGTTAATCATTTTACCCACAAGAGTAAATTGATCTTCCATAACGTCCTTCATAACCTAGTATTAATCAACTACAAATAAGACCAGTGTGTGTTGTGTCGAAGCTTTGAGAGTGTCCAGCTTGACTAGTAGAATACATAGTGAATTAAACAGATAAAGACCACTATAATATCCTCAGTTCATCGCTTTCTATCTCACCTTATAACATTCAGGCATCCACAGCAACAGCACACTCGTCTCTTCTCAGGTTACTTGCACACATATCCACTGTCTGACATTTCCAATAATTTATTTCGGTTTTTTATATCACATTTTGAATCTATTGTGCTTTCTCCATTAGTTCACTATTGTGAATCCAAATCATACACCAAAAATGTCATAAAAAACTAAAATATGTACCTATTTCTGGAAAAAGCCAGACAGTAGTTGTATGAAAATAGCTGAGGTATTAGAGATGATCTAATAACTATCCCCGTACTTACACTTACGCCCAGTCAAGTTGGAATCCGACAACCTGTTACATGAGTATGCTCAAACCATGTCATCGCATCTCCAGGCTCCAGGCTAGTCATACTTTGAAATACCGACATAAATTTTAATAATATACGGCACAGTAAGTATTCTAGAACAAGAAATAAATGTCCGATTTTCTCCTTACTTTCGCTATGACAGTAGGTGGCGAAAGCGAGGAGAAACCCGGACACTTTTACCTCTGGCTCTAGAGTATGTAATATAAATAACATTTAATAAAGCTAAAGCGATGGGAATGTAATGCTACATTATAAAAATAAATAAGTAAGTAATGGTAAGTAGTAATCTATCAGAGTATAATAAATAATAACAACAATTTTATATTTGACTCTGGCTAACTTAGCCATCAGCCCACACAACATTCTTATCAGACTGAACAATTGCTACAAGAAAGATAGTAGCACTTCCTATAAATTATAAATACTCGTTGGGGTAAGGGGTTTAAAGTGATACAGTACTACTAAATGAACTTATTCGGTGAATAAATTACTCGCGTTAGCTGCTGGATGAAGAAATTTCATTGAGTTTCGTTAAAGTCTTATAAATGGTAAGTAAGCTGCATACCAGGTGACCGGATTTTTTATATTGAAAAGCATCAGTTCTTTAGCGGTCACCCATTTTCATTGTGACTTATTATGTGAGATTCTTGCAAAGAAAATGATCAAAAAAAATAACAAGGTTTAAAAAACGTTCAAGCGGCAACCTCACATTTTCTTCTGTATTCCTACTATTAGAAATAAGTCGGCAGTTTTTTAAAATCCAAATCTGCGACCTTTTTTATACAATACAACTAAAATTAAGTACATACGGTAATCGTAGAGAGTAGAGAGCAAAACGTTTCTCGTCATTCGTTGCTCAAATCGTCAAAATTATAAGTATAATATTGAAAGATTTCTTCCGCTATAAACTACCTAGCCGATTACCCCCATGTACTGAGAGCCAAGAAATACTTCAAGTCTGGTTTTTCATGAGCATTAAATCTGTCCAAGACAAGCAATTAGGTGGGGACTTGTCCCGAAAAGTTCTGGAAAGCAAGAGAAAAGGAGCGTGTGGAAAGCGAAAGAGAAGTATGAATGGATGTGGGAAGGGAAAAAAGAGAAAACAAGAAGTGGAAAAGGAATTGTGATAGTGATGTTTTCTACTTCTCAGCACCATTGGTCGCTTTTTTTAGCTTTTACATGTGGAGCAACATAATCGTTGTGTTGAATCGGAGTTGTTGTCCTACCTTGGATGCAAGCGGTAATACATGACCCAAAGCCAGTTGAGCAGCCGGTGGCGAAGCAAGGGGCCAGACGTCCAACGAATGGTGCGGTAACCCGACTGGCAAGCAACGTATAATTTAAGGCGTATGAGATTCCAGTGCAGGCACCGTACGTGAGTCCGCATGAAACAATGCACCCGGATACGGACACAATGACACTCGTGGGTTGACAGTCAGCCTTGCGAATGAGCAACAGTCCGATCATAATTTCAGTCATCAAATTGGTATAGCTGCCCATTTTTGTGTTTTTTCAACGTTTCAAAAGCCAACCTGCATTCAAATTACAAAAAGTGCGTCAATAATAAATGTAATTTATCAAAGTATAGAGTGCCTAACTCTATAAAGTTCCATCATTTTTAGAGTATAAGGAACAATATTGTTCTTTGTTCTTTATACTCCTTTACACGGTATCCCATTTAAAATTCATTAAGCGTACATAACGAAAAACCACGTGACACCGTGACGTCTTTAAAAGACAGCCCTTATTAAGCTTACAAATCATACGATGCACAATGGATGTAAATAAATATATTGCCGAAACTAGTCAAAACTCAATCTCAATGCAGTGATCTTATCACGAAATTTCGCGTTTGAAAATAATGTCCTAATAAAACTATGTATATTTTCAATTATTTTGTCTAAATTCTCATTTCTCATCATAATTTTCTTACTCCGCGACGATATCAACATGCAACATGCACAAATCAAATGTTTGAAATTTACGTTGGATAATGTTAGCAAAACATAAAGAAACTAAACACTACACAAACACTTATGTGCAGAAATGGATGCAGTGTACGTCCCATAATTTCCATCGAGTCTTTCGCATAGTCCACTACACGAGAGACTCGAAGCAAATAGTGGGACGTACACTGCAGCTAGTGCAGAAAATGTATCTATACAAACCTGATCTGTACATAATACCAAATGAATTTTCAAACCAGAAAGAACAAATTCACTTTCAATTCAAAATTCAAATTATAACGCAAGCCAAATGTGACATAATATATGACACATGACACAAATCTATTCTATTTTTTGTAAAAATCTGTTTCTATCAGTAAACAATAAACCATGCCGTTTTAAAATAACGTCGGAAATTAACGGTAAATACCACAAGAAATATTAAAATTAAATTGAATATTTACCCTGATTGCTTCAATTCCCAGTCCCGGAAAATGAATGTGATGTGTTTTGGCCAGGCACTTAAAACTTGGAAGCAATGTGGGCAGTAGGCACTGCAGAGAGACACAAATAAAAGAAATGTGTTTTTAAATAAGAAATTGTGTAACCACTGATTTTTATCCACACGAAATATTATTTAGTGCTGAAATCGATTTTAAGTTTTTATACATACCGACCGTGAATTACGATAAAGTCGAAAGCAAACGTTTGTTCTGTAGTTTAGACTAACATAAAAAAGTATTTAAAATTACAGGAAATATGTTTTACTACAAACGATGTGAGATTACTGGAAGATGAGTATTGAGGATATTAAATGTGAGACGACAAAGGAAGAGTTTGCAAAAAATAGCACGATTCGCAGACTGACCCGTCGCAGATGACTGCAATAGGAAAACTGAGATGTGAGCTCAACTATGTTACGTTGGTAGGTTTGTTCTACAGGTTCCACAATGTGTACAGTGCACACCACGGAAACATGACTCATGACTATCTATTACTCCTAGCGACGTCCTAACGACTACGAAGCCCCAAAAAGAGAGACTGAAACGAAACGTTTTGGGAGTCCTTCTGATAAGTGCCCATGGTTAAGGGACCTGAAGAACCACAGTTATGTAACATGGTGTTTTGAAGACATAAAAAATGTAGTTACTACGCCTGTAAAGGGCGTTCAAAAATATTCACTGGTTTGGTTTTTACATGCAATCAAACCCAGTCCAAGTATTTTGTCTTCAGCCATTATTCCGTTCGTTCAGCTTACAATTAGGTAGAATAAAACTGTAATGGGCATACTTATTGTAAGTTGAAAACTGACAAGTTATCACCCTTCATTATTTTTTACGAGACTATAATGCAATGGTAGCAAATCAGTCTACTGCTTCTGTATAACATTATAGTATATAATGCACATACATATAAATGTGTTCATGTCAATTTTTTATCGTTCGCCTTTACGACAATTATCCTTTTCTTTCATTTCCTCGTCGATGCAGTACATAAATATAAAATATAAAAGGTAACATATTACATATTATCATGTCAAATTCTGGAGTTTCTCGAGTATTCTAGATCCTATTTTTATAATGCATGTTTCCCACGTTGGGACACCCTTTTGTCGAGATCGAGATATGTAATTTGAAAGCTTGCACTTTGTATGTGAGCAGATCACTAATCGAATCGATTCGTTAAGGATAAACTGAGCAGTTTTTTCTTCGTCCCTTCTTACATTTCTTTATACATAACTATGTGTGTGAATAGCGTATAAAATATAGTTTTATGTGGCACTGTAATACTTTTTTGTGTGTATTCAGTGTTATTTTACATAATTCATGCGCAATTTATTAGCATTACCTAATATATACATTTGCTGTTTCGTTTAGAAATAGAAATAGTAATTCAATTGGGGGAAACGGAAGCAGGCTAAAACACTATGCACATTAGCTAACAATTCGATAATTGTAATTGCATGCAAAGTTTTAGCTATGGACAAGGCAATAATATTTCACAGCTAAAAGCTGTCTGTTGTTGCGTATTATGTATTTCGATTGAATAAAGGTACTTACTAACTTACTTATTGTTAGCACACGTTTGATCGATGTGGTTTTTTTCGTATATAAAACTTGTCGTAAAGTCCAATCTTACTACAATAATCATCACTGTTTATATACCGTCAGTAGTCCGTACTTGCGTTAAACGATAGTATTACATATTTTATGCACGTTGTAATATTATGCTATTCCTATGTCTATTATTAGGCTTTTATTCGTCTCACATGTTCAACATTTAGGTGTAGGGCAAACTCGGAAAAAAAACAAAAGTTAAAGACATTGTGCTCTAGTCCGTCTTTTGTATGCGAAATCGAAAGGTTTTTATAGTTTTATTCTTGTCAAAGCTTGAAGTTTTAGGTTAAACTATACAAGTTTATGCGTACTTGGGTATTTTGTAAAGGTAATAATAACACTTGATGTAATAGTCATGATAAAGCGTTTGTAAGTTTTCAGTACTTGAGAACGTTAGGGTTCAATGAAGCATAAATTCCGTACAATGTTTTGATAATAACATTTAACAGTACAATATATTATAATGTATAGTATGCAACATAATGTATAGGTACAGCATTCACGATTCACGATCATGGAAGGAAATAAAGATAGATAAAGTGAGTGAGATATAAACATAGAACGAAATTAAGCGATATTAAGACATGGTAATGAAATAGTGCCAAGTGCTAACATTGATACTTGTGCATAAAAACAATATTTGGCTTCCTGTGCACATTATATTGACAATTTATTTATTGTTTATTTCATTCTCTTTGCTGTTTTTTATTATTTTCCCTCAAAACTGTATTCAAGCATTCTTTTATGTTATTACTCGTGTTGTTTATTGCTTGTCTCGATTGATCTATAGCGTGTCATTCATGATTATGACATTTGAATTTATAAACAGGCATTTATATGTATTACATACTTACAAATTTTTTATACAGTCAAAATTTTCTCAAGTACTTTTTTAGAAAAATAATCTTGATTGACCAAGTTTGCTTGAAATATTGCAAAATTAATTAAATTACAATCCTTCCTTTTATTACAAGCATAATATAACAGCATGTAACAAAATATTTACGAGTTGTAATATATTTATTGTACACATACCTTTCAATTTAAACGTGAGCTATCAATACATAAAATATATATTATAAAATATTCATAAATTATTATATTTACGCTATGAATACTGCAAGTTGTTAAAGAGCTGGTATTTTAGCCAGTCTTTAATTAACGGTTTTTAATAACCTCCAGAGCCATATCCATTTCCTCCGTGATGTCCATACCTGTATAGAATGCGACATTTAAATGAGACTAATAATAAATCAAATTTAAATGTGTCATATCATAATACGATTTTAAGTTAAACATGGTTTTTTCGGAAAATACCCTTGATGATGTCCATGGTGTTTTTGGTAGTGGTTGCCACCCTTGTTTCCGTGATGACTGTTATGTCCATGATGGCCGGACTATTATCCGAATACATTATATTAGTCCATTTTGTCCATCTTTATATTCTATGACTTTAAATGCTAGAGTATTCTTTATTTCAATATTACCTGGCCGTGGTTGCTGTGATGTCCCTTATTGTGATTGCTGTGGTGTCCGTTCAGATGATGACCTGGAGAAAGTTTTTTGTAGGGAAAAAGTTAGTAGGAAACATTTAATCTCCATCGTTCATTTTTCAAAGCAAAAGTAGTCATTCACTTAATTTATAATCCTACAATAATTATTATCAAAATATCAGTTTTTGTTTTCTTACCTTGATTTCCATGATGACTATTATGATGGCCGGAATTATGATGTCCTCCATAGTGCTTCTTACCTTGGTGCTCGTCGTAGTGCTGGCCATGATCTCCATGTTTGGCATGGTATCCATCAGAATGGTAATCATCGTAGAATTTGTTCTGCTTGGAGTACTCATCCTAAAAAAGGTGTTTAAAACGACAGGGAAAGGAAATATATACAATGTACCGTATATATTATGTAATTTTTCAAGTCATTGTTTTGCTATTGGTTCGACACTCATGATAATTTTGCACATGGTTTTACTGCCCTTCTTACTTTATGATAGACATTATGAAATCCTTTAGTAGAGTGTCCCTTTCGGTGATGACCTTTCTTTCCATACTTGGCTCCTTTGTTTGACCTGGATCCGTGATGCTTACTCCCGTGGTGTTGTCCTCCCTCCCTGTGTCCCTTGGAGTAACCTCCGTGATTGCCATAATGGCCCTTCTTTTGAGCATTGTTGTGATGGCCAGAATTTCCTTTGTTGTATCCATGATTTGAGTGATGACCTATATTGTTCATGTGTCGAAAATCCAATCAGATTAGGGTATTAAAATGGGTGCGCATTTATAATTTGATGGAGGTCCTTCGCAATCCATAATTTCCAGAATTTGAATCCACCCATGTCTTAGTTTTAATAGTTAGTGGTTACCTTTATTTCCCTTGTGCCCATTTGAGGCATGATGGCTACTGTGGTGTTGAGATCCGTGATTTTTCCCATGATGACCCTGGTCACCGTATCCGCTGCCGTAACTTTAATCAAAGTTAAAAAATTAATCAGTGGTTTGATGTGTTATGTTTTTTGAAAAAAAATTAAAAACATATTATCGTAGCACTTTTTTTGTCACTCACTGGTTTCCACCATAACCTCCACCCCCGCCTCCTCCACCGCCTGCCGCAGCACCTCCATAACCACCATATCCAGTGGCCGCAGTTTGTAAATCTTTCTTAGATTCTGAAGGTGCAACCACCGCAGTTGAGACTTGCGATTCTTGCGTTTGTTCTGCAGCACCTGGGTTTTCACTGTCAACTGAAGATGTCAAATTACTTTCAGTAAGTAAATAGGTAGAAGTGGAAGAGTCCGGTGTTGAATCAACTTTCAAGTCACTGTTAGTCTCGTTGTCACTGTCGTCGTCAATGTCAGTTGCCGAGGAGTCGGAATCGTTGTCAGAGTCGGCATGCTCACCACTTTCTTCCTCTGAAGAAGCTCCAGCATCATAGTCACTGCTCTCATCCGATTCTTCGAGAGAGATGAGCTCGGGAATGGGAGATGTATTATTTTTACTGGCTTCACTTCCTCTTCCTCCGGGTGACACCACGGTTGGCTGTACTAACTCCACTTCTGACGTTGAGGCACTTGTTGCAACTCCAATTCCAAAGGCAACAACTGTCAGCACATTGAGAGGGTAAGCGAGGAATAGCACGAGAAGAAAAAAGTTTTTATGATACGAAAGTATCATTTTCGTATCAGCCTTTGGCTCAAAATTAAAGGCTGGTCCACTTTTTCAGAAAAACTTTGAAATATTTCGTGTCAAAAAAATAAATAAATAGAAAGATTTGAGGATAGAAATGAGAGATGTTATCAGATTGGATGTTGATCCAAGTATAATGTGGACACTTGGTACACCTTGTCTTTTTATAGTAGGTCAGCCGGAGCTCAAGGGGTTTTTTCTCTCTTCTCCAAAAATAACATTGTTTAAATTCATCCATTTTGACTCTAATATTGATATCAATTATATAGTTCGCAGCATACAATTCTATGCACATCAACTATGTATGTATGTACATATTTGAGGGGTAAATTCATTGATTCTTTTCTGTCTTTCATTTTGACGGAGGTTGTAGTCTTTAAAGAAAACAAGAGGCGGTTGGAAGTCGTCAATCAATTTAAATGCCGTATAAAGATATAATAATGTTATTATTATGCATGTAACTTAGCACAGTGTGCTGTTTCGTAATTCGATGGATAACATTAGTAAGTATCTAAATATGTATAATGTATGGGTATATATATTCAAAGTTTCAACGAGGTGGACGGTTTTAGGAAAATAACATAATGTTCATATTATATGATATGCTGTAATACAATCTACAATGCATTCAACATTACGTGGATATCTATTCTTTGATGAGGGAAGTACGATCTGACTTGGGGTGACGACTGACGATGACGATTTGCTATAGAAAATTCACACTTTTTCCACTATTCTACTCCTTGTACTCTCTCATGACAGATACAAAATACAAGTATAACTATAAACTATACATGTAATAGGGTTTAGCCTTTACTGTGGCACTTACTCGTGTATGTATAATGTATGTATATTGCTATGATGAAGTCATGCTCATGAAAGATAATGTTTCAATATACATAAGTACATTTATTCTCCTTCTCCGTAAGATTTCATAAGTATCTATTGGTAAATTTTGATACTGCTCATAATATTCTAAATCCGATCGTTATATAATAATAAGCTATACTGTATAGGGTTTAGATATCTGTTCTGTACTGTCCTCAGTATTCAACACTATGTGTCTATGTGCTTGTACTTTGTATGTATGTATGTATGTATGTATAGATACTTTTTGTACACCTTGAGTTTCATCGTCAGTTTCAATTTTATTGAAGTTGAGCTTGTCCGTCTGACATTCTTATTATTGTCTCTACGAAAGCGGAAAGCGTTTCAATTCAATCCGTAGTACTTAAATAAGCATGCATATAAATTTGTATTGTAAAGTACATATTATACGATGTAAATTATAGGCAGGCAGGCAGGCAGTTAGTCAGTAACTAATATTTACTACAGACGTGCATAATTGTGATTTTGGACAAATTTTAAGTCTGAAATTGTTGCATGTGTTAATATCCGTCAAAAGATGAAGAGTATCAAGAATTACGTGTACATATCAATATTAGCTAATCTAAGAAGATTTGTCTTGAAGCTTCAAACAAGTGGGTTAACTATGCGTCATACAAGTATACAAATGTAAATTAATCAGACTTGTGTATCATCGTCTCCACGCTCATCATATTGCAGACTTTTCACTCCAGTGATAACGGAGAGAAGCAGAATTTTTCACATGAGTAAGTGCACATGCCTACTACAATGTATAACTACACCGTAGTTATATACATAAATATGTAAAATATGTATTTCGATGTAGCCATTTGCAATGGATGTATTTAATGCTTTTTTACACATCATTTTCGTCTGTTGAGACGTTTGCGACTTGAGACTCGAAGAATCGTCCCGATTCGGACGTTGCTTTAGTTACTTCATTGATTATGGTTCGATTCTAGTCGCTCCAAGTTCGAGTACTCGATACTGGAATTTCGGATGCCGGATTTTGTTTTCCTTTTTCAGTGGTAAAATATTTGAACGGCTTTAGTTGAAAGCCTGTTGAAAGTATTGATTTGCGATATCCTCCCTTATTTGTATGTAGGCTTTATCCCTATTGTTTTATGGACCGCTCGTTATGTCTCTTTGTTTTCGAACATTTTTTCTTCAAGTATTTCGATTTTTGTAAACGTTTTTCTTTTGTTACTACGTCAGTTCTTCAGTCTCATAGCCGACCTGCTTTAAAATTTAACGAGGAACTACAGCCACGTAAGTCTGACCTTCAGGCAGGTTTTTTCTTTCGATTGCTAGCCTGTGACATTTTTATTTGCCTCGTTTAATTTTTATAGATTACATATTGTGCATTTTTTCCATCGGGTTTCCCCTTATTACGTGACTGGTTTCGGTGGTAAAAAAATACGCACCATAGCCATAAATTACTTAAACACAGAATTAGTTGCAAAAACTGTACCTTAGTTTTTGACACAAATCTGTGATCAATTATTATATAACGCAGCATATGTGTCATTCTTCTAATTTTGAAACAGTCATTTTTTCTTGTTTGCATGCAAAAAAGATTTTCGATTGTGCGTGTCAATTTCACGGCACTTAAATGCATATTTGTTGTACATACTTTTCGATTGTCGAAAGATGCTTGTCTAGTTTTTTTGGCTTTTACACTTGCATCATTTACGCAAAAGGTTCTGGAATCGGCGCACATAATCTGTGTATGTACAGATTCCAAATTTCAAAAAAAGCGTAAAATGGGTATAACACCCATCTGGATACCAAACAATCCCGTCTGGACTTTGGTTTTTCAGAAAAAAATATAGGAGCACGAAATGTTCGCTGTAATGTGCACATACATACAATTGTATAATGTATAATTACTGCGTATGACAAAGATCTTCTTGATTGCTCATAATTTTTCATCTCTAAGATTATTGTGGGGTGTATATTAGAATGGACAAAATTTTTGCTCATTGCTCACTAAGCGAAACTCGAAACACCAAAAATAAAGTGGTCACAAATAATAAACAATGGTTGCAAATTGGCGAGTGTGCTACATAGCAGTTGTTAACACCTTTGTGGAATCATAAATCATTAAAAGCCGAAAAACTACAAGATTTTTCGCAGTTTACTTTGATAATTTTCGTAAAAAATCATGAAACTACATCTTTTTTCTTGGCTGTTGACTCCATTTCTATACAATTTTTCATTCTTATAATTTGGCATCACATAAAATACGATACGAAAATTTATTTGCTAAGTTTTTTTATCGAATGGGTGATCTAAAAGTAGTTTTTTAAACTATTAATACGTGTATAAATTACACGTACATAGCATCAAGAGGGAAAATAAAGAGAACTCATGCATAAAAAATTCCACGCAGAGTAATACACCCAAAAATCTTAACCTTACAAAAAGAACGTTTATACTTTTATCCATGGAAGGTGAAAATACTTTATTATACAGCCACTACGGATGTGCTTACGATTAGATGTGTAATTTTGTCTAGGAACTTTATTGAATGCATAGTGGATTTTCACTTTCAGCAGGTTTTGTTGTACATACATACATACACGGTCGGATGAGAAATTCCGGCTTTGTGCCTTCAAAGAAGAGGTAGAATGGTTGTTTAGTAGTATGTTATGCATTGACCATTTAAGACTGTGTGCACAAATTTTCAACCTCATGTGTCCACAAGTTCCGGAAATATACAGACATTTATCCCAAAAAGTGGCGTTTTTGGGTGCCAAAAATGGTCGTCGAGAAGTTCAGGAAATCTGAATTCTGAGTTTTGACTTTAATTTGGCTGTGTGACTGGAGGAATAAAAATAATTTATATTCAGGACAGTGCATGGTAATGAGTGAAAATTAATGTAGTGTGGCCCACTTCCTGCTCACTAGGCAAACGGACGAGGGAAAAAATCATACATTCCAAAACCCAAAATGTCGATATAAAAGTTGTTTTTCATTGTTTTCTAGAACACGGAAGGAATTTCTCTTGTCCGGTTTTCAGCATCATGTAGACAAATGGCAGGAGTATTATACCATACCATTTTGAAAAAACAGAGAAACTCTTTGAATGAACAGCAGTCAAAGAAAGTCACTCTGAGAGTTTCGTTTTTTCAGAACAGCTCACCTGATCACACATCCCAAACGGCCATCGACTAAAAATAGAAGCCGGTTTTCAAGAATTGTACCCTTACTTTATAGTAAAGTCCGTGCATCGAACAACTAATTACCATTTAGAAATTCAAGGATATCTGTGATAGGGAAAAGATAATCTAATTTAGAGGAACCCATGTCAAGTTTTTATGCCTATTTTGAGTCTATACAGAAATTATTTTTTTAAAGGGCAAAGAGTAGATGCCATATCGTGGAAATGACTGTATTAAAAGTCGAAAAGAGTACCTTTAAAAAAATAAAATAATAAAGATTCTTCCCCTTCATTAAAGACACAAAGCCGGAATTTCTCATCCGACCGTGTATATACTTGATAAATATGATTGGGTGACATCACAGGAGGACTTTGGTGTTTCGCAGTTAGTTGTGTCAAATTTATCATCTACATATCTGATGCTGGCACTGCAAGTTCTGTATGTATTCACATTTCCCGTGCGGAATTAAAGTGATTTTGGTGAGTGGATGAGCTGTCGAATTTTCATATTTAGGCATCAAATACACAAATTGCATTTAATACCTAATAAATAGGGAAATTACAATATTATATTGTCATTTGCATAAATATTTTATACGGGAAATGGGAAGTCGCATATTTACTGGAATTGTGTGTAAAAAAACGTGGGAAACCTCATTGGCAGGAAAACTATGCTATAACGCTGTCACTAGTCACTTATAATTTCATGATCGACGGTTGTTGGACTGTTGCAAGTTACAATCTTTAACAATGATCTGAGGACGAAAATGCCATTATGCAAATTATCTGCACATTTTATGAAATGCAACCGCAAGTTATGAGTTATGAAGAACCTAAGAACTTCCGCTTGTAATTTGTCTCCCTGTATTTTGTATTCTGTCCACATATTATGTAGGTGACTGAATCACCCATGCACTTTTGTTATGGAGGAAGTCACCCAGGAGTCTTTGGCATCTCAGGATTTAGGAACTAACCCAAAGACTTCTGACGATACGATAGAGAGAACGACTTTCAAGACAAAACTCCTATTCGATATTAGAGATGACCAGTGTCCAATCATTTATTCGAGTAAATACGACATTAAGTTCTATGGACTTCAAAAACTGCATCCCTTTGACGTGACAAAGTGGGGAAGAGCTCATAAGGTAAGGTTGGTCTTTGTCATTCAATTTCTTCACCCCATGTTCCTTTTTCATTCTTGTCAATGCAACAATAAAATTTCCTTTATTGTACATAATTTTGTCAATGTAAAGTTTGAGCTGAACTTTATTATTCATGCTGAATTCACAGTAATTCACAGCAATGCTGATTTTTTACAAGGCTGCAGTTCAATGAGTTCATCGTCATCATGATTTCTCAATGTTTCCTGTTAATGAACGCTCTGTTGACTGTTGAGTTTCATTGATGCTTTGAATCATGCTGTAGTCGTATGTCGTATGGGCAAAATTTAACACTGCTACCTTGTCTTTTATTGACATTTGAAAATTTTAAATGTCAATTATATGTAGCACCATGCATATACATTATACATAGTTGACAACTGACAAAGTATAGTAAGTATCAAAAGTGTGATTTTCATTTTATGTTTGTTTCGTGTAAATATATACATGTTTGTAATTTGTAGCTGCTCCTGCAAAGTGACCTTATTCGACGTGGACAGACTGTCGAACCAAACATTGCAGAAAGAGAAGATCTCCTTCGTATTCATACGAAACGCTACTTGGACTCACTGGTAAAATAATTAAATCAACATTTCCATTAAATAATATACGGGCAAGCGTCTAAATGTATTGCCATGAGTAGAGGAAGAGTTTTTCATGAGGTTCAACTACTTTAGTAATATGTATTTTGAAAATATTTTCCAGAATTCTGGAGTTACAGTTGCTCAAATTTCCGAAGTGTGTCCACTAGTCATAGTAAGGCAGGCCATTTTCGTACATGTATCATTAAAAGAAAACCGGATCAGTTTCCGTACTTCTGACTTTTATACGACGTGAAAATTATTTTCAACTTGTGTTTTTATCATTTGTCCTAGGTTCCGTCGTGCTTTGTACGATCGAAATTGCTTAAACCTTTGAGGTAAAGATAAGCATGGATGTAACATAATAATATGGAAGTTACAAAAATACTGTATTATTTAAATATTTAAATTACAGAAAATGTTTTTGTATTTTTTTAAGGTATCAAACGGGAGGCTCAATACTTGGGACTAAACTGGCAACGGAAAGAATGTGGGCAATTAATTTGGGAGGCGGTTTTCATCACTGCTCAAGTGACAAAGGAGGAGGCTTCTGCTTTTATGCTGACATAAGTCTTTGTGTCAAATTTTTGCTTGATAATCCAAACATGACACGAGTCATGATAATAGATTTGGATGCACATCAGGTAGGAATCTTACATTTACACATTTATACATACATGGGGTGATAGTGAGTAACAGAGAAAGAGAGAGAGGAAATAGAGGCAAAGCAACTGAACGAAATCTGAAATGTACATGGGATGAGGATAATTTTCTGTCAGTATGTGCTAGATGTTTCTACGTAAAATGTGCATAAATGAGTTATTATAAAATACTGACATCTCATCCTCCTTGTTATACACAGTGCTCATAAAATTGAAAATGTTATTCAATCCTTCTTATGTATGCTATACAGTGAGATGATACTTTTCGTTACGATCGCATTTATTACTGACGTAATTTCAGCTTCGGTCAGTTGGGTTTGTAGACTAAGAGGCTAAGGGTGAAACATTTCCCATTTGACTTGCTCTTTGGTACAGAGTATGTAGTATGTATATAGAGTCCATGTAGATGGTCTATCTAAATTGAAAATGTAGACTTACTTTATATCACGGTTGCATTATCTGTACCGTCCAAACGTCCGTTTACAATGTGTTGCCATAGCAACACATTGTAAACGGACGTTTGGACGGTACAGATAATGCAACCGTGCTTTATATTATATTATAAGATATAAGAATCGAACAACGTTGTGACTAGGTGTGTATAATTTTCTATTCTCGATTTCATGGTGAATGAAGGGTAACGGTCACGAGAGGGATTTTGGTGGACACAAGAACGTTTTTATATTGGACGCTTTCAATTACCAAATCTATCCCCATGATTCGAAGGCAAAGGCCTTAATTCGATGTCCAATTCCATTTTATTCTCACACTTCGGACAATGATTACCTGAGAATAATTGAAAGGTACAAAGTTATCGTTCATTTTTATTTTTTATGCTAATGATATTACACACCATATTATTATTTTTGATATTCGCTGGTTTTTTCCTTTTGATAACTCTAACCAGCGGCTCAGAAAGCTGAAATAGATATTTGCATAAACAAAATGAAACTCTACGCTTTGGTTTCCGATTCGTAGAGCTGAACCGATGCATTGATTTTTAATTAAATTATGTGCTATGTGCTATGTGGTATACTGTAATATAATACTGTTCTATTTGTATAAATTGTGTGATTTTAGCCAGATAAAAGTGTCCTTGGACAATTTTCCTCCCCATTTCGTCATCTACAACGCCGGTACTGATATTATGATTGACGATCCGCTGGGAAATCTTGATATCACCCCAAATGGGATCATTCAACGAGACCTCTTAGTATTTTCCACTGTCCGCAAACGAAACATTCCTATTCTGATGCTCACGTCAGGTGGCTACCAACGAGAGACAGCCTCTGTGATTTCTGACTCTATTCAAAATCTTGTCCGAAATTCTGTTATCTCCATTTAAGAGTTGTGTTAAGTTTTTGGTGTAAGTAAGATAAGATATAAGTTTGTTGGTAGTATATTTTGTATAGAACCTTTGCACTAGATCTATGTATGTATGTGTGTTTTATGATAGTATTCCCTTCTCCTTAAAGTACAAAAAATGAAAATAGAAACGGTGCTTACAAACAAACAACTTGCCAATGCTTGTCATGTAAAACATTCCAAATTTTAACGAAACTATGCTACGAAATCTCTCTAGTCAATCGAATTTAAAGACTTTGTCCAAGCTGCAAAAAAAGTTATTTGTACTTGAGTATGTTTCTATTGAACCGAATTATAATAGACGTTTTCTGATGTAGCCAAAGAAAAGTATTGTGAAACATTGTTAGATTTTAAGATTATGTAAGTTATTGGTGTATTGGTAAATTAGAGTATTATAATTGTCCATTTTATTTTCATTAAAAACTGGAAATACGACTGAAAAAGTTTCCATTTAAAATGTAAGCAGTACTTTTTTGTGTCTAACAAATGTACTCTATGTTCATGTTTTATATTTTAGCCACATCCACATTATACACACCAAAAAGTATAGAATATAATATGGCATGAAATCGTTGTAGTTTTATATTTTATAGTTTAGAGGGAAAAACAGTTGTGATTGTATACAAAGTGCTGTGCGATACTACTTGTTTGTGCCCATTCATTCACTACTTAATGTAAGGTGAAAAGACAAGTCCTGATTGGCAATAATAAATAGGACAGTATTAATTGTACGTGATAATTATAATATTGTCATTATTATATTGTAATAAATAACGGTTATTACTCTTGATTCAATACAAAAAAATTAGTACAATTAGTTTTCTTTTGCTAATATGTGTATATTAACGCGTTGTCGTGTTGAATTGGGCAAAAAAATCTTCCGTGGGTTCATTTGTGTACAAAATACGATTAAGATATTCCTGCCGTAGTCGTTGTTCCCTGGCCATTTGCATATTTGTAAAGTCTGCTTGAGCTCGGACATCCCTGCACATTTCAAGTTAAAGAATTTTTAGGTTATTGATACATATATTTGATGAAAATGTTGGATTACCCGTAATGAAAACGAAAATTTCAGAATCATTCAATAAATTTGCTGCTTTACTTTCTCCGGTTTCGTATCTCCTCAGCCAGTATGAGCTGCGCGATTTCTTCACGATATTTTTGCTTTTCCCAATCGCGGTCAAACTGGACCTCTTCACGTTCCCTTCGTCGAGCATCTAGGACTTGTCGCCTCTGCTCTTCCCTAATGACAGCCAGTCGGTCTTCAGAAAATCCCTTGAAGCGATTTCGGTCTGTTCTGTGTGGTCCTTCGATTGAGGTTGAGTTGGTTGTTTCTGTGAGTAGCTCACTTTGGAGCATGTTGAGTTGATGCGCCATGTTCGCCTCTTCTTCTGCTTGCTTCTCAAGATTCTTCCGCTCAGCTGCTTCTTGAGCCTGAATGAATGATTAATAAATTTATAAATATTAAAATATTTTCAATGCTGATTGCTGGTAAACATACAAAACCTATCAATGTTGGTGTACCAAAGCTAGATTGTAGTTACAAGTAGCCTCATGAATAGCTCGTTTTGCTTGATTTTGAGCACACCACAGCTGACAACTGCGGAGGTCCATAGACCGCAGTTTTTGGCTGTACAGTTCTTCTGCCTGTGTAAACATTCATTCATCACTATGTATAATAAACGGGGCATTTTTTCTCTGTTAACAATATCCTAAAATTTTTCAACAGCAATACTTTTGTTGTTCAAAAATAATATGACAAGAGACTTACCTTTTCCTGCTCGTATTGACTTTGCCTTTTTTCCTTAATTTGGTAGTCAAGCCAAACTCTTCGCTGTAACGCTTGTGCATTGATTCGCTCCTTAAAACTTACATCCTCGCCTTCAAATCTGAGCATTGAAACATACACGCATATTTAAACTGATTTCTCATAAATAATGAAAACCCAACAACTATTTTTGACATAGTCCAATTCAAGACTCAATACTAACCTCTGAAGAGAAGCTGGACCGCATCGTGGATCTTCGTCATGAAGTCGAGCTGGATAAGAATTTCGAATGTATTCTGGGTCGTTGAGATCGAATTCTCGACGGTCTTCAAAGCGCTGACATTCCTGTCGATAATTCTGCAGGTCCTCGATTACTTTTCTTTTATCCTGTTAGCAAAAGGATTCAAGTTTCTAAGAAAACTTTGAGCGCATAAAAAATTATAATGTTGTGTACATCGTAGGGTATACTTGTTCTCATTGTTAGTACCTACACACTATACATTATGTATAATGTATGAATCTGCTTTATTTACTAGTCATAAGTTATTTCACATGTGACTGACATTTTGCAATCTCCTTTCAATTTCAATGGCGACCAAAGCTTGACGACAAGCCTCCTGGCCGTAAGACTCTTCGAGCTGCTTTTCTTGCTCCTCCCGTGCTCGCTTTTCCTCAATTTGTTTACGAAGTGCCGTCAGATCTTTCTACAATCAACATGGATAACATATAATTCAAATCGTGTATCGTAATACATACCAAGTAAATGGTGAGACACAAAATGTGTATAATATAAACCAACAGAGATACATAGACAAATTAAAAATTAAAATTTTAAATTATGAATACCCCAATCATACGCTGTTTGGGATTAAAGATGCGGAGCTTTCTTTCCTCCTCTGCGCGTCTTCGCCGAGCGATGCATGCCGCTTCTTTGGTATCAATTGGAAGGTCAACTTTGTACATTTTCAAAACCTACAGTCCTCTCGTTTATCTCAATCAACAAGGTGTGGTATCCGCCACAATGTATAACTTTAGGACGGTTTAATTGGAAAGAACTCAAAACTGAGAGGATGAGAGAATGATGGCGTTTCCACCGAGTCGGTCTTTTGACTAGCTGTACTGGAGTACGAGCGTGTGAAAGTGAAAGATTATGCTTTCCTTCTTTCAGATTTCTCTTTACACACACATCACATCACACACGTACTTCTTATACTCCGCCAGCCTTTATTGAACAAACAGCAAGCACCAAAACTTGGAAGTCATCAGCTACCCCTTTATCCTCTGTTTCTGGCTACTGGATCCGGCGCGGCGTGAAAACAACTCATTTGAGTCGGAGGTCCGAGTTGAATAAAAAATTCCCGCGACTAATACTGGACTGGATGACGGAGGACTACAAGTATTACAAACATAAAACATCAAATATTGCTATCACACGCACACTTAACGGAATGTTATCCACTCCATGACAACGGCCTTAGTTTCCAAATGCAACATTCAACATTTCATTGCCTCTCTCTTTCCTCTTTGTCTTTTGTCGCTCGTCGCTTTATGGCAGCTTCACTACTTTCTTTCGCCCTTTCTCCATATTGTGTGCAGGTTCAATCTCTACACAGATGAATATCACGGAAGATATAAGTTCTATCCCTGTGAAGCTAAACTGCATAGTCTACTGGAGTACCAACAAGGGTGGCATTCAAAGTCACTCTTCCACAAGATTCTAAATCTGACATTGGGATTTAGAACATTTACGAGATTGGAAATACTTATCTATAAAGATATTATGTATACATATTTCAGATTATGATACATTATTGTATGTTTCACGTGTACCTTGCTTTCTTACTCAAGGCCATGCATAAAAATTCAGTTACATATTTTATGAGCGTGAGTGTACTTTTGTTATGCCATGCAGGAGAGAAGTTAATGTTCAGCTTATTGGGTCAAGTTTAAGAAAGAATTTATCCTTCGACTTTGAAATACCTATTTGAACAGCACCTTTATTATACTGAATCCGAAAAGATGTCTTTCGGGTAAATGCATACTCCAGATAAAACGTTATAAATTATAATTAGAAATCGCATGAATACAATAATATAATTTTAAATTGTTTATGCCCAATTCATAGGGAAATGCAAGTAGCTACTTCTCAAACGAAAGGCGTCAAAGTTTTGTTACTAGCACTAAGAATTATTTTCCGGAAAAGTGATTCTCCGGTAGATTACAGTCTATTATCATTGTTTCAATGCAGTTTGCGTAACTCTGTATTTTTAACAAGTGTGTGATTTATGTCGAACTTTTTATTTATCAGAACTCCCGTTTATCCATTTATCGATGCAGAAAGATTTTTGTGCCGATATATTTTTACTGATAAGAAAATGTGTACAATGCTCCGTCAAAAAACATATGATAAAAATGAGCGTGTCGCAACTGTATTACCGATTATGCAATCAGCATGTGTTGATGTAGACACATTTTACATGACACCGTGGGGTGATCCTACGCTACAAACGTTCAAAGATGGAAGAGCCTTCCGTTGGTGAAAACTGAAAATGTTTCCTAAAAAATCTTAAAAACATGACAATATTCAAAGATATTCGACTGTGGCTCAAGGAGTTCAAGATTTTTATCATGAAAAGTTCATTGAAATGAAAGAAATTTTACGACAATGATAGATGATAGGAAACTACCCACTTGGGATTTACTATTTTAATCGTTCAAGTTCTTTGGACTGTTTGGCGAAAAAATTAAATTTGACCGGGTTACATGAAAAAGCAAAAGTCGGAGTGAAATCCCTGCACATCTTACACGATATAACATACTTACTTTAGGAAACTTTTCGAGCCAGGAGTTGAACGAGTTGAGGCTGTTGGACCACCCAAATAGGGCGAACTTTCGGAGTATTGTTTTGTCGAAGCTAATATTTTATCGAATGTACACGCTGATATTATAGATAAACAGTTTATGCACAATACATAGAGTATACAGACGAACGTTTTGAAGTTTCTATAGTGTATAGGGTGTGGGAGTAAATAAAAGTGAACACAAATAGTAGGGTGCGTATGTTTGTGTGTGCAGTGTGTACTGTGTGTAGTGTAAGTGGTTTTGTATGAATGGAATACGTTCTTCTCTGGGTTTTGTTGTATGTGCCGCAAACTAGTGAGGAAAATGTACAGGTGAGTTAAATAATTACAGGTAAGCAGCCAGTAGATGATGTGGTAGAATCAAGCTTCGCCTCTCAATACATTTTTTTACCTAGTATGGAAATCAAACTGACAAGCAAACGCTTTTAAGTGTAGTACTGGCCATACAATGCACATAATATGCTTTATAAGCGCTGTGTATTTTGTATTGTATCCGTCTATGCTCCTGCTCCCTTATATGTATAAGGGTATATGCATCGAAATTGTTGTGAGCCCGTAGTCAAAGAAATTTCATATACCTTTGTAATACACATAGATATGTAGATGTATGTACTTATCTATTATGGATATAGATTACAGGAATACATAGGCAGGCATGAACCTTACATAGGGATAAAAGTAAGTGTACGTTTTATGTATCTTCTTCATACCTCATACTTCATACTGCTCCCTATACATATGTACTATGTACGTTAGCCTATACATAGAAATGTGCTTTGGTGAGTAAACATGAGATCCTTCTTCTCCTTTTGCCTGTGTGAGAGGAAATAGCAAAAAATGCAAGGCAAAGCAAAAGCAAATGCAACTTGTGGTTTTTTATCTTGTGTGTGTATGAGTTCTTGTCACATAAAAACATAAAAATCAGACATGCAGAACAGTTTTCTTCTTCTTCCATCATCATCATCATTTGATCCCAGCTTGGCGTTAATTTAACAGTTTCTCCCTCGACGTCCTCGTCTTCTTGTTATTATTATTTATTTATTTCTCTAGTATTTATACTCCTAATACTATAACCACATTCATTTTTATATTGTATAGAATAGACTGGTGTTCCATTAACGACAAGAAAAATTACAAGCTCTCATATTACAATTTTTTTCTATCTAGACGACGTCAACGTGAGGCGATAACATAACTCCAGTTTCCAGTAGTGTCGGTATATAAATACATAGCTAGTCAGAAAATAAAATAATAATAATTGAATATCAGTGCTGAATCCCAAGAGAAGAAGAGGAAGAACATTACATATAAAGGTATAGTTAAAGTACTCGTGCACTTTATTCAGATTTCAATATTTAATACGAAACTAAAGCTAAAACATCTTTTCCCAACTCAACGTTCAACATACATAGTTGAAGAATATTATTTACAAATACTTTGGACTACTAATACTTTGTCCGTATATCATTTTCCATAGTTTATTATCTGCTGTCTGTTGCGGATGACATAAGGACAAAGGTGTGTATAATATGTTTGTGTAGAGTGTGTGTAGTGTAATTGTAAGCGGTGACTCAACTCAGATCGTGCCTTTCTTCCAAAACATTTGTCATTTGTGCAAACAACTCATGTGTGCTAAACCGTAATTATCTTAATTTGATTTCGTCTTCCAGTGGACTGATTAACCATTTGCCTAGAGTATCAGCCGGGAAAAATTGTTCCTCAAAAGTACACCAGCGAATACATATCTACCTAGTTAATACGTTTATGATTAACATCTAATTGATCGAACGCCAACCTCCTTGTTGTGTGGTGTCTACATTATAGTTATGTATATTTGTACTTTTTATACCTAACACTTTTCTCTTCTAATTGTTACACACGTAATTAGTTATTAATTAAGATACATAGACAAGGAGAGAAAAGAAACCAGATTTAGCTCTCATATAAAAAATATACATAAATACACATAAATAAACGTGATTTTGCCCTCTCACTCCATTTCTCTATATAATTGGTTTGATTTTATTTTCACTTATTCTGGTGAATACATCGTGCAAAGTGTTTGTGAACTTTTTAACGCATCTATGTACATTTTCTATCTACTGTCTACTGTATTCTATTGTGTGGTACGATTATGATACGATGTGAATGTGAATGTTGAGGGTGAGTATTACTTTTTTTCATAACGAATTTTGTTTGACTCGATCTGAGAAAAAGGGAGTAAAAATCTCGTTCTGGTTGTGACTCCTCTATTCATCCATCCATGTGGAATACATATTACACATACATGTATAAATACTACTGAGAGAGCTTAAAGTTGATACATATAACATACATATACATCATGTAATAAGAGCATGCAACAAGAAAACGAAGACGACTTACTTAAATGCTAAAGAGTGTGTGTTTTTTAGAGGCATAAGTGCAGTAGTTACATACAAATAGAATACATATAGAGTTTGAAGACATTCGACATTCCCTTTTACAGTGTTCTCTATTTTGTGGAACATTTTCAAGAATTCTGCATTATTCTGTTCTACCCCCTTCCACTGACGACGCCCTGTGTATTCGGCTTTGGCTTCAACATTCACGACTCAAGATATTCTCATAGTTAATTTGAAACCGTTACCATTACTTCCTCTTCTTAGACGGCTACTACTTCTTCATACATAATACATAATAGAAATACAGCAGTGACAACGTTTACCACTACTAATGCTACAGTGTATTACAAACTGACTACTGAGCAACTAGAGCCTTAACGCGTGATAATTGTATTCTGTGCTGTTTCGTATTTGCACTGCATCGGCTTAGATTGCATTGTGCCTTGACATCCGACAGCCATCAGAAAAAAGAGTGACAGCGGAAGAGAGAGAGAGAGAGAGAAACAAGAGCAGAGGGGTAAAAAATCCTTTGTCATCGTTTGACAACAGTGCTCGCACTTGGTCACAATCATGGGTACGCAGCCATAAAATATTAATAGCATTAAGTATAACATTATAAGTAGTGTGGAACAAATTGCAGTTTTTTTTGTAGACAGACAGAGCTAAATAAGTCATTGTTAGCAGTAGAAATACATATGTACAGATAAAAGATAAAAACTAAAGATACTGTTTTTCGACATATAACATTGATTGAGTTGGCTTTCAACTAATTTTTTTTTTAATTTTTGAAATGGCAGGTCGAAGTTGTCAAAATTGTATGACGAGGATGCCCTATGCAACCTTGGTAGCAACCATAATGTGCCTTGCAGGGGTCGGGGTGTTCTGCGGCACAATGTACCGGGGCTTAGCCCTCACCCGCCTTATGTTTGACGAAGTTTTCCATTTCCGAGTTGAATTCCTGGAGCCTCTCCAACTGTCGTTTGTGATTATCGGAGCTTGTATGGGAGCTCTGGGCCTTATGATGTTGTTTGTGGGTTGTCTCACTACGGGAGAAACCCGGAGATCCGTGTACAAAGCTTGGAAAGCACGTGTTGGTGGGAGGATCTCTTGTGCTGTGGTAAGACCAAGAGCAAATATACATAATACATTATATACACACAGATGCGTTACCTATGTACGTAGATAGTATAGAAACGAACTTTATATTTTCTATAAATATGTATGATGTATTTTTCTTACTGAATTATTAAGGTGGTTGGCATCATTCATTTATTGATGGCAACTTTAATGTGTGTGTGTGTGTACTTTATTTAATTAGTGTGACTTTCTTTTTTCTTTTACTCCTTTTCCCAACAGTTCATGGTCATAACGTACATACTTGAGGTCGCATGGTTAGGAATGCTCTCTTTTCTGGTTTTGGTGACAGCGGCCTTTTCCGTCTTCTGGTCTCTTTGTTCACACAAACAGCCTCCGTACGACAGAGACAATTGTATCGACTTCACACAGTTTCGTAAGGACTAAATACATATTTACTTTTACTTATATATTATTATCGCATGTTCATCTAGCAACAATTAACCCCAATGCATAATATGTATGCTACACTGTGTATGCACATATAATGTACATTGTCATTGAATTGATGTCTTAACTTGATAAATGTTGAAACAGAAAAGAAAATGTAAAATTATTTGTAAATACTTATACAGCGTCTTTTGCAACTTTTTTCCATGTAGACTTCCTCTTCCCTAATAATACGCCCGTCCATGACATGAAAGTTTGTGAACAGAATGAAATGAAGCTCTTTTGCAAGGACTATGTGGAGAGAGCTACAGTTATGTTCATTTTGGCGACAATCGCATGTGCTCTAGTAGTCTTGAGCCTGGTAAGTACCAGTTATTTTGAAACATATTATTTAGTCTACTGTATAATTTGCCACTAATTATTATTCTCGTGAGTCTGTGTGGAGAAGCCTTGTAACTGGGTTAATTTCAATTCCAATATCCTAATATCCTAATGGGATTACAAAAATTATTTTACAAAAAGATTATGTATTCGTACACATCAGTCATCAGTATATATACATAATACAATTTCGTATACCTGTCAAACTCTTTTTGTATTAATATTTTGATAACGATTGTGCGTATAATTAGTCGACATTTTTTCCCGTTAAATAATATGTATACTGATAATCAATAATACATAACATCTAAATATTATTGGACTTTTTAATGGTCTAGTTTTGGGCTTTCTACAATTGGTAAAAGTCGAATGTATAGTAAATCTTACATCCTGGCAAATAGTATTTTCTATCCATTACTTACCATTACTAGACGATGATACTAAAATGCTACACCAGGGGCCTATTTCATAAAAGTGACAATCCAACGATTACAATTTACAAATCACGCGACCCTATGTTATTTAAATGGCAATGCTTATGAGATAGCCATTCAAATAACATGTGTTACGTGATTTGTAAATTGTAATTGTCGGATTGTCACTTTTATGAAATAGGCCCCAGTTAGGTCAAGTAGTTGTATGAGCACTTAAAAATGCCTCACGAATTAATTTGACTAAAATGTAACCGCACATTCTGATTATGTATTGTGTAGACATCATGGTTTATCTTTTATCGTTGTTTTCTACTTTCAGATTCACTACTTGATGTGTTTATCGGCAAATTATGCTCACATCAAAGGACATGAAAAATTCCAGGACTTTCAGGAATTGCAGTACTTTACTACCGGGGAATCCGAAATGACGGCTCTGGCTGGTAAAGACAGGTTCTAGTGGAAAATAGAGTACATCATACTATGCATTGTATGTGTGGCATCACAATTCCCCGAAAAGTGTATTTTTTACAAATGAACTATATTATAATATTTTAAAACATAATAATACAAAGTCACTTAAATATAAAGCAATGCTATTATTTTTCATAAAAAAAAGGAAAACACGAAAATGTACGGCAGTTTTTCAGCAAAAATTAGTCCTAACAAAGGGAGATGTTTTGCAAACTCGAATCTGATGTTAAAATTTTGGGATTTGAGATTATACCAGGTATTGACAGAAAATATTGCAGAATATTTCTAGACTTGTCCCTTGTTTCCTAATCCCGAATTTCTAGAATGCGAGATTCCATTTTTGCAAAATGCTTCTTTGAAAAAACAAATTAATCAAGTAACTACTTTTCAAACTATTAAGTTCATAAAAATGAAAAATGTCTACTGTACAATGTTGAAATATTGCTGTAAAACAATAAGGGGTTATTTTACTAGTTCTCATCCTCACTACAAGACAATTAAGCCGGTAGATATAAAGTATTTACATGCATTTCTACTATTACATATGTTACAATAATGTTATTTTATTTACTACTAGTGACAATGGTCCGAATTAAGCCTGCTATTTATTATATATGTAAAAGTTAAATACAAATATGTATATTATTTATGTTATTAACTTCAGGGTGTGACGAGACGAATCGTCTTTGATGATTATTATGTAAAAACGAGAGTGTTATATTGATTTTGTTTTATACTGACAACCAAGTTGTTATCAGTAAACCAAAGCATTTGACTTTATGTCTTATTGTTAGAATTTACTATAATTAGAAGCTCACAGTTCACAACTGTTTTAGTAGTTGCTCCTCGTTCCAGAACATACTTATTACTTAAATAAGTTATTATAATAATATGTATACCATTTGAAGTTTTTTGAAATGTACACACAAAGCACTCTCTATATATCTCTCTCTCTGGTAGAAAATAACGGCGAAAGTTTATTTAACTCGTAACAATTAAATTAAATAAATATAAGAAATCGTTGTTTTGCTTATAAAACCCAAGCTCTCAAATATATATTATACGAATAACTATATTATTATTACACTACAATGAAATACGTTACGACATATTTCGGAAAATGTATATTATTATTGCATTTATTTCTTTGGGGGACCCCTATATGGCTCCATGAGTGAACGGTAATTTGTTATATGTTATACACATTGATATACATATTATACGATTAACTTCCTCTTCTAGATTATAAAAAAGATAATACTTATAAGGCATTACATACTATTGTAATATGCATTCACAAAATACGTACATTAGCATATTGCATCGACGTGTATTTAAGTACGTAAACCGAAATTGTTTCCTCTCGCTATTTATGTATTTTATTTTACTATACAGTCAAAATGTATGTCTCATGAGGAGTATTTGCTAGATAGAGAAGGCGGTATTTTTTCTACAATATTACAGTAACATTATGTGCGTAAAAGGCATGGATATAGTGTGTTTGTAGGTATTTTAAAGGTACACACGTAAGTGTACAAGTGAATACCTATTTACTTTAGAAAAATAAAGAAAAATCAAACTTTCATTACTAAAAACATTTGTCTATTTTCATAATCATCCGTATTCATACTATAATCACAATCCACAATCATCATCATTGATAAAAATACAAGCCCATACAGCATTTTTTAATACATAATGGCGAATATAAATAACAAAAAAGCAATAAAAATTATTATAGTTATTATTGGAAATAATCACCTACTTTTCTTCGTATCATAAAGTAACAATAACATTTCATTAAGTAGAGTGCATGTATTTTGTGTGCTTGTGTAAAAATAGAAAATGTATTATGATGTATAAAATGGTCTGTCATACACAAATATCAATCAGATGAATTGTAAAAAATACGTTTTACCAGCCTAATTTTATCTTTAATATGTCTCTACGTTATCTTCTTAGTTAACAGTGAGAATTCCACTCTAAATTATTTTTTATTTTTTTATAAAATACATGAAGCAAAATGTGAAAATATATCTTCTCCATAATAATATATAAATAAGTTTTTAAAAATAATTGTTATGCTCTCTCTCTCTCTCTGTATATTCCGTATTCGAATAAAATATAGTATGAGGCATGTTATTCCGCATACGTACACATTCTACTAAACAACATATTGTAAAATCAACAAACGACAATTATTATAATAGTTTTTTTTTCTTCTATATAAAAAGAGTTTAAGAACTTTTTACAATAAATTAAATTATTATAATGTGAGTTCGTGGTAATTATTATTTATAAAACGAGAAGTGTGTAAACGGTTAAATACAAAATATAAAAAATAAATTTAATTTAAACACCTCTTTTACGAATAAAGTTAGTGTTATGAGACAGCTGTGTGGGCCAAGGCATTAACTATATTATTCATTTGTCCCATTTTTGCTCGAACTTCAGATGGAAATGAGTCTGTTTCCTTGTAATTATAAGTCTGCCCGGTACTAGTAGTATATGATACTTTGTAACCCGATTTACTTGAAACGTGAAATAAAAGTATATTACCGTCGGCATACTGAACCCTTATATCCCCATTAGCGAATTGCGATGAGTCTCCGATTCCAGGAATATGCAGCTGTTTAATTACTCTATTAGATTTTTTGCTGGCGACAGAACTTCCACCTCCTCTAGTACTTTCTATTGATGGTTCGTAGCCACGTACCTAGAATAAAATATTTTTTTAACAAATACATTAATTACGCACCCTTGTATTATAAACTATAAAGAGCTAAGGACTAAACATTTAAAGCAAATTGCTACTAATCACGGCAACAACTTACTATAGGAAGACTCATGACGCTTGTAGGTGACATGTTTTCTTTGTTGCTTGGAGTTTTCAGGTTCCTCAAAGTTAAATGTGCTGGTCTTTTGCCCACACTTAGTGGAAAAGGATCTTCTCCTGTTACTTCTTCAACGTTACTTAAAGCAGAATCAATAGTTGTACAGTGATTGAGGCATTTCTTAAAATGTTCCCACATTATTTGCTGTGTAGGGGAAAGAAGGGGAGTTTCTGAAGCACGAAATTTTTTGGAACTTTCCTGAGTTTCTGTTATTTGCACTTGGTCTCCATTTTTAACCAGCTTGCCCCCTGTAATTGAACAGAATGAGACGAATAAAAATAAACAGAGATGTTAGTGAAAAATATACAAAACTTTAATCAATTTGGAATTCATGCAATATATACATAGAATCTAGAATCCAATATTAATTACTTATTTCAACATCAGCAATTATTTTTATGTTACCGTCATAAAAAGCTGCTTCAAAATCTTTGTTTTCCATGTAATAACACTTAGCACTAGCACTATAAAATGTGATTTTACAAGTCTTCATTTTAACAAGAGCCACACACACTGAAGCTTGGTTATATTTGCTCCAGTACATCTCTGGAAGATTTTCATAGTTAAATATAAAATCAGCTCCGTTTGGTGGAATTGGGGGTGGTTGTTCCCCAACTTTAGCATCCTTCTTCTTTGGCTGATATAATATAATCTGCAATAAATAAGCAGCACGGTTATAAATATGTATAATAATCTGAAAATGTCTAAAAATTATAAAGACTGTACAAAATGCAATACTGTGTAACTGTGTATGTAAAGGGAAAATTTGCACTGCAAAATAATCACAGCAAATACTTTGTATACTACACTTACAATATTAACAATAGCTAATAGAATAAATCTGTCTGCTACTTTACAGAATGTTTTCTTTGATTCAAGCTTTCAACTTACTCTCATTCCATCCTTTGATATTTTCATGACTTCATTAACAATCAGATCCCCCTTTCGCGGTTTAAGATATTCTAAACACAACTCTCCTTCTTCTAGAATGCTGAAGATGAAAGTTTTATTAACTCTTTGTCGACGAGGTGGTAGTCTTTTTGTACTTATTGCAGGTGGTAACACACATTGTTTTTTTGGAGCTCCTTTACTACTATTATTATGATGATGCGAATGATGATTACTATTCTTTTCATGATTACTGTCCCTTACTGGATTGTCAATAATCATTCTTTCATTATTACTAAGAATGTTGTTGTTGTTACTATTTATATTATTATTACTATGAGATAAACTTCCATAACTTGCTTGGTTGTTACTACCAAGTTGATGTAGTACTTGTGGTTGCTGCTGCTGCTGTTGTTGTTGTTGAAAATGATGATGATGACTATGACTATTAGTGGACATATTATTGTGATTTGAATGATGAGAATTACTTGGAGCAATATAATCACTAGGATAGTTCGCACTGTAACAATTATTATTATTACTACTGCTGTGATTCACATGGCTGTTCATAACGTTGGAACTGTTAGTAGTTGATGGATTATATTGCATTCCCATATTATTACCAAGATTAGCATTACAACTACTTGGTCTAGGAGGCATTGCAGGTTGAGAGGGCTGAGATACACATGGACAGGCATCATGATGAGAACACTGAGTGCAAACTTTCCATGCATGACTACAACCTGGATTTGTATTCAGAGTATTGATGGTATTACTATTATTGTTAATATTTCCTCCCCCGCCGTTTACAGATGACGATGTGGAAATTCCAGTCCATTGATGATATGACGACGAAACCATTCCACTATCACTTCCACACGAAAGCCATTGCCTTGATGATGGTAGAGAGTAAGCGTTAATATTGTTACTACTACTACTACCAATACTGTTACTTATAGGTCGGTTTATCACTACATTGTTGGGATTGTTGCTATTGGGTGTATTGTTAGTTGTAAGTCTCATTTCATTTCTACCATAAATCGTTGGCCTATTCTTTCCCATAAATGGATGGTTTAAAATATCCTTCAGTTTAATCCGTTCCTTTGGGTTTTTCCTTAAAAGATTTCCAATCAAGTCTCGGGCCTCAATCGATAGGTGAGGAGGATATTTAACGTCAGACATTACTACTCTTGTTAAAGTTGATTTCACGCCATTATCTGTGTCAAATGGCGCTCTTCCAGCCAAAACAGTGTAGAGTAAAACACCTAGACCCCATACATCTGTTTCAAGACCATGTGATGCTCGAGTAGCTACTTCAGGAGAAATATAATTCGGTGTTCCACACATTGTTAAATGTTTTTCATCAGGACGAAGAAGTTGAGTTGCTAGACCGAAATCTGCTATTTTCTGTTAAAATGTAACGTAAAAAATACAAAAGAAACTTTAGTTTATGTTGAACATTCTATATTGTGTTCAATATTCGAGGAAATCGCTATAATGAAATATAGTAATGTTTAAAAAAATAAAATACAAAATAATCATAGAATGTCATAAAATCCTTACAATTTTCATATCCTTCGTCAATAGTAGATTTGCAAGAGAAATATCACGGTGAACAATTTGATACGAATGAAGGTACATGAGGGCTTCTACAACTTGCCGAAGTATACTACAAGCTAGACAAATGACAAATCATAAAATGTAAATATAAACCGATATAAGTTTTTATACACCTATAGAAAATATATGCTGCTATCGCCTCAAAATAGTACACGTGTTTATAAATATTGATTTCATGGAAATATAAGATATTATAATAATTATAATTTAATCTTACCTTCCTCTTCGGTAAGGATCGATTTTGTTGTTTTGATAAATCGTTGTAATTCTCCATTATGACAAAGTTCTAAAATCAAGTATACATAGTTCTCATCCTCAAAAAATGTGTATAATTCTAAAACTCCAGGGTGTTTTAATCTTGAATGAATTGACACTTCTTGCTTGACACGTGAGACCATCCCAGCCGCCTTCATTAAGTTTTTGTCAATCTGAAGAAATACAACCATTATATGTATCGTCATCATCAAGAAAAAACCACAATATGCAAGAGTATGTGTAGAGTATCCTCATTAATAGATATTAATTTTACCATCTTGATTGCAACTTCCGCACCCGTCCGTCTACATCTTCCACGATAAACCACAGCAAAACCTCCTTTACCCAAAAGATCCAAAACTTCATATTCCTAAATAAAATCAAACACAAACACACGGGTAGCATTTTATTGATCCAAATACCAGAGGAAAATTAAAACTCCTTTTTTGACAGTTCAAAATATTATAAACAGGCACAATAAGTATATTCAGCACAGGATAATAATAATAGTAATTGAAAAAAAAACACTGTTGTTGTTAAGTACACGGGGTTAACAATTGTATTACAATACACGCTATTATGTATATTAACTTACATCAATGGAATTTCCAAAATTTCCCATGTTAATGATACTTCCGTCTCCTTTTCTTCTTCCGCATCTGTGTGATTGTTTTTACATGAAAAAGGTGAAAGGGGCCCTTAGAAATAATAATGTGTTTTAATGAGAGAACCTGTAGCGCATAGAACTGCCTGTAAATATATTAACCGACAAAAACAAACTCCTTAGAAAGACCGCGTTTTCGTATTTTTGCCGCTCCGTCCCTTGTATCCTTGGATAGCGAGATTTCAAAGAGTTTTCCCGACGGAAAAATTTCACATACAATTTTTTAGTTAATTTTACTCACTTTAATTGTGCACCATTATAATTGTTAATCTATGTATTTTATAGTCAAGTTGTTTTAATTATTACACTTTATGTAAGTATTCTTCACAATACGTTGTTGATGGGGTCAACAATTTAGAATACATCTTGTCATTTAGTGTGTTGCTGTTTAAGTTTATATGTACTGTGTATTACATATTATGAACTCGTGAACTCTGAACCTTCTCTCTGAACTTTGCATTTTAAAGACTTCAAAGATAACGTGTAATTTGGTTTAATTTGTAACCTTAAATAAACAAGTACGTAAATTCAAGTGCAACAGTATCAAAATGTATCAATTAAGGAAATCTGCACAATTTTCCATTTCTACGTCCTTAAAATCTCTAAGACTTAAAGGGATAAGAGAATCAAGTAGTTTAGGAAGTAGTAATACCCCTAGTGGTAGTAGTAGTGCTGGAGATGGGAGGACTCCGGGACCTAAAGTACCAAAATCTTCAGCATCTACAGCAACTCATCCTCAGCCTATTGAGTCATCAAAACCCGTCATCTTACCCTTAAATGAACGATCACAAGGACGACAAATTCCTTTGAATGTACCTTACCCCGGCGTGTCATCCGCAGACTATCAACTTGTAGACAAAAGTTCTTTTGACACACAAATGACAACTTTAGAAAATGGTATTCGTGTAGCAACTCAACCTAGATATGGCAAATTTTGTACAGTAGGAGTAGCTATTGGAGCAGGATCTCGTTATGAAACTAACTTTCCTGCTGGAATTTCACACATAGTTGAAAAATTAGGATTTATGGTAAGATCATACATCTTTTTAACAATACATTAAAAGTTCATTGTGGATTGTTAAAAAAATATTGTATTTATCGATCGTTTTTTCGTCTTTTCTTTTAGTCTTCACAAAAATTCCCTACTCGAGAGTCAATTTTTGCAGAGTTGGAAAGAAATAGTGCAATCTGTGACTGTCAAACTTCTAGGTAAGCAAATAATTGCCGTCTATAATTACTATTATTGTTGTTATAATAATATGCGTGTATCACCTTGTATTTTAAGTGTAATATGTATCTGGCAAATGTAAATTTTGCTTTTCCTACTCATACCTACTTTTTATACTCAATGAAAATGGTGGATTTATTTTGATGATGCAATACCTATTATTTACTTTTTTCTTATAGGGATGCTACTCTTTATGCAATTTCAACAGAAGTTAGTGGCGTAGAAAATATTATAAAAATGTTATCAAATGTTGTATTTGAACCTTTAATAACGGAAGAAGAATTTACAGCGGCTAAAACAGCTGCTTCCTTTGAAGTTGAAGATTTAAAAATGAGACCGGAGCAAGAAGGAGTTTTATTAGAAATGATTCATGCTGCAGCTTGGAAAGACAATACTCTTGGATTTCCACGTTATGCACCTGCAGAAAATATAGAAAAAATTACAAGAGATCATATTTTACATTTTATGAAATTACACTACGTTCCTCAACGAATTGTTGTGTCGGGAGTTGGAGTAGATCATCAAGAATTGGTAGATTTGACTAAAGAATATTTTAAAGACGATAAGGCCACATGGAAAGCAAATCCCTTGTCAGTCAACTTCCCTACTGTAGCCGATAATTCTCCGGCAAAATATATTGGTGGATTAAATAAGGAAGAAAGAGATTTTGGTACATTCAACGCGGGTCCTTTACCAGTTCCTGATCTCGCTCACATAGCCTTGGGCTTTGAATCTATTCCGCATCAAGATCCTGATTTTATTGCTTCTTGTGTTCTAAACTTACTAATGGGAGGAGGTGGATCATTTAGTGCTGGTGGTCCTGGAAAAGGAATGTATTCAAGGCTATATACAAATGTGTTAAATCAGTAAGTCGTTGAAACTTTTGTCTCATTTTTGCGTAATTGTTTTATTTACGATATTCATTTTATTTAGAGGTGGCTAAACTTCAGCTTTGTTAGATTTTGCAATATTACCATTAAGCATTAAGTATTAAATGTATTGTTTCTAAATTTCAGATTTCATTGGATATATAATGCCACAGCCTATCATAACTCGTATGCAGATTCAGGCCTTTTTAGCATTTATGCTAGTAGCCCTCCACATCTATTAAGAAATCTTGTGACTGTACTTGTACGAGAAATACATGGAATGAAAGGACGAGTCAAAGATGAAGAATTTCAGGTAAATACAGTCATACTTATGTGTATCTTGCGTGTGCATGGTACGATCAAAATTAAACTGATTGATCAATTACTTGTTTTGGGAACTTGCTAATATAAAAATTATCTGTTATGAATATTAATTATATTAGGCTCCGCGTGATGATTAATATAAGGCTATGTACTTGGTACATTTTAAGTACTTGTAGATTCTCTTCATAGGTTTTAACCCTGGAAAATCTACATTTCCACAAAAATGTACCATTAACAGTGGTGTCAATTTCTTGAAGTTAAAACTCGCATGTTGAAATACGAAAATTGTATGTGTAGCTTGTAAAAATTTTCATAAAATCTCGAAAACCTTCTATTACAAATTTAAGTGTTATCCTGTAATTCTCAGAAGTCAAACGAGAATTCGAAAAACACCGGGCAAGATCCTTGCCATCACTAACCTTTACATAGCCTTATATTGCTCTTTGAATTGACCCATAGCTAGGTACTTATTAATTTCCAGTGAATTTAAATACATTTCATTTTATTTTTCAGAGAGCCAAAATTCAACTAAAATCAATGTTATTAATGAATTTGGAGTCTCGTCCTGTAATATTTGAAGATGTTGGCCGTCAGGTCCTCGCTAATGGTTTTTACCGTACGCCAACCGAGTATATAAGTCTGATAGGTAAGCCTTTTGATTAACCTTCATAAATGTTTAATATATAGTTTATTGATACCTCCTTTACCAGTTTTAAACTCGTATAATTTTGGTATGATGAAACAACGGAATTACCGTTTGATTAAAAATATGAAAATTATTCTGTGGCTGCTTTTTATTCTGACCAAAAAAATATACGTTGTACATAAAATGAATTCCGAGTACATTCAATGTGATTTTCATTCGCAAAGGATTTGTAAGCAGGAAATAGGCAGAAAGGAAAAAAAGATGCGTCGTATCGATTTCGTTATTAAGTACAAACGTTTAACACTGTATACATAAGTATGATATATGAATTTTTTGTCAACCATTGTTTCAATCGAATTGTAAGAATTAAATCACAATGCGTGCGAATATCGTAATGTAATGCAGTAAATTATGATAGTATGTCAAAGTTTTTTCGGTTTCGTAGTCTTAAATCGATTGTGATGTGATATTAAAATTAAGTTAAAATAATCAATAGTTTTGTTTCTCTTTGGCTACAGTTGGAACGTCTTCACGTTCACGAGTCGCCAAGTTTGAATCCACTTTCCTCTTCTCTCGTATGATACAGTAAAACTTTGAGTTTGAAAACAATACTTTGTCAAACTCAAACACATGGTTTTACGTTTGCCATTTTCCCTTCTTTTCCGTTACTGTACAGACCTTTAAATACTGCTTGAAAAATAGTAAACTTTACTAGAAATACTTGGATAGAAAATATGAAACATAAGTTGTGCTATTGTGACACAATATGATGATGTACAATGAATAGACATACTATACATGCAATAGTCTAATCAATAGTTTGTTATACTTTTCTTCTTGTGTGATTCTATGAGGGATATATATTAATGTGCATGTAATATGAAATGTGTATAGACAGTAGACAGACTCGGAGAGAGTTTTCACGGTGCTTTCAATTCATTATGATGACTTGCCTCACTGAATATATCCACTGATTAAGTTACTTTTGTTCTTCTGTTTTTGTAGACAAAGTTCGAGAAGAAGACGTGGAAAGAGTGGCTCAAAGAATATTAGGTAGTAAGCCTAGTTTTGCTGCACTTGGAAATCTTGCAGATCTACCCACAATGGAAGAGGTTGAGGCTGACTTAGCGCGATCACCAAACCAAGGAGGGAGTCGTTTTAACTTCTTTCGGGGATGAAAATCTTTTCTCTCTCAAACACTAAACGTTTTCTCCAGTATTCGCGGAACAACAGGACAAAAATATTAATATTATGCATAAACATAATATGTAATAAGGCGTTAAAGAAATATGAAGGTACAGACACATGCAAACTTACCCAAATGTCTTATATACAATACTTATAAATAGACACAAAACACAGCATTTCCCCATCTCACAAAAACAACTACATACATCGTATTCTTATTTTTACTCTCCTAAATATATAAATTAATACATACTAGTGGTGCATAATACTTGTCTTATATGATATGGAAGTTTTTCCCCAGAATAATATAATAACATGATAACATTGGATAGTTCGATACACTACGTTAATTCTCTTGTATACATGCCCCGTTTCTTTCTTTATATCATTTTATCATACAAAACAACATAATATTATGCCTGAAAAGTACGAAATAAATTAAGATTTATGACGGAAGGCTTTTATGTTGACGCTTCTTACGTCTCATCTACATTTCAAATTTCACTTCATCTCAATCTCAATGGACATTGAAAGTGTTATAAGAAAAAAAACGAACGACATAGTAACATTATCGTAGTGTACGCATTATCAGAATGACATGTAAAACATTCGTTTTAGTATATTATGTTATGTAAATTTATGTATGCATAAGTCAAAAGACGTTTTCCCTATTTTGTATCCTCTTTATACAAAACAATGTGTATGAAATCAATAAGTCATAGACTTGTATACCAGTCATAATAAGTAATGAACTACATAATTTACGTAATATTAATTTGTAATATCATTGAATATGGTTATATTACCCTTTGAGGCTTAATAAACTGGAACTTCCGTGCTGTTCTTTACATTACCTAGCATTATTTACATTAGAAGCTCGCTATAGTGAATCGGGGTATAAAACACTTTTTGTTGCGCCAATACAAACCCCTTTTGTCCGGCTTCGACAAAAAAGGCCAGTATTGTAAGGCTAAATTTTGCGGACTTAACGAAGATACTATTCTATTTAAAGAAGCCAATAACAAATTTCGTGTGATTTGGTACTTTTTCCTTCTTCCTTTAAAAGTCACAGTACAATGGCAATATCACGGTAAATATCTGCGCTTCTATGATGAATGAAATCATTACTTTCCCATACAATCACTGTAGCCGGTGTCTATAGTAAAATCAGCGTACAAAGTATTTAAAAGCTTAACCAAAGGAAAATCGTTCAAAATATATATATTATGTAAACAACAGTACTAAAAACTCGAATTTGTACGAATATACCTACTATGAAAACTGGAAACATGAAAAAGAAACTCGAATAAAACAATTTAGAAATTCGTATCTCACTAAAACCAAAAAACACCCATCGTTGGACATTTCGTCAAAAAGATTTACAATTTGACTTTGCACGAATTTAATACGCTGAATAGTAAACATAATTTGCTGTATGTATATAGTGTATATGGTATAATAATATTATGCATTATACATATTTCATATTATGTTTTACAACTATGGTTGTTTGATGGGACTTGAAAAATTGTTGATGGTAAAGGTGTTGATTGAACCTGACTTCTTACTTAGTGCTTCACTATAACTTCCATTTTTCACATGCTTATAGTTATTGTCGTGATGAGGTCGGAATTTGAGAGAAGAAAAGGGTATATAGACAAAGAAAAAAAGATCGATTGGATTCCATTCAAGACTTATGATTGTGTAATTTTATTACGATATGAACAAGGAGACGAAGTGAGAAACCGAGGAGCGAAGGAAAAACAGAGTGAGCGGAAAAACAACCAAGCAATAGGAAGAAGATAATGGAAGGAAAGGCGTGCTTCTGAAAAGGGAGAAGAGAAAATGAAGAAGTCGAGTCTCTCTAATGGGCACAATGAAAAGAGGAGACCGAGAATATTATAAGAAGAAGAAGACAAAGATGAAGAAGGGATCCATGAATGCGTGAAGCCTGGTAAATGGATTTTATATAATAATAGATGATGAGAAATAGAGATCACTCAGTGCATCTTTCTCTCTCCCTTTTCCTTCCATCCTCAGACTGTTCTGCCATTTTTTCTATCTATCTAAATAAGAGATTTCCATGTTGAACATTAACATTATATATGCATCTCATCCCTATCATCCTCCCATGAGGAAAAAAAATCTAAACAAGGAACCATTTTTACAGCCTCCGTCTCACAACGTATCGAACTTACGGATGTATCATAATAATAAGTATGTAGTAGTAATATTAGTAATAATAATAATAATAATAGACACTTGAAGAAGAATCCTTTTTTTAAAAGCTGAAAGTCAGGAGCAAAGAGAGTCAAAGTGCATTTACACATTTATTATCTCCATACAAAAATCTTTCTGTGTATGTATAGCATTATTCCATAGTCATGGCCACAATCTACAGTATCTACATTCTACATTATGCACATGTTGTATAAATTATTGCCTGCATTTTTGTTTTTACTTTTGGTTCTTTCTCTTCTGAAACCCTCCTTCGTTCGTGCAACCAGTCGCGAGTCATAAGTTGTAAGGTGTTGGTAAAATATCTCCTCCCGTTTTGCGTGTGCCTGTCCTTTCCTTGTGACTGTACTTATTTACATATGTATATTATATGAGACTGTGCGTGTGTTATATGTATTTTTGTGTAGTATGCGATCTAGACTCTAGACGTTGTACACGCATATTCACTCACGCTTTTACTCTTTGAAAAGGCTCTCAATCCTGTCATCAGGAGATCAAAATGAACTAAAAAGCTATTGCAATCCTCGCCATACAATGTGTACACAACGCACATCAAAGCATAACATATTATAGTTATTCATGATCCGTTGTATCTTAAATACATATGTATATCCATCTATGTACATGATGATGTTGACGTCAGGCACTCACTTTCATAGCCTCTTAGTTGAAAATAAATGATTCACATTTCTAAATTTAGTCCTTTTGTACTTGTCTTTATATTGTACATCGGTAATGTCGTGTATATACGAGATCCTGTTGCATATTTCTCTACTTACTTATAAGCATATAACATAAAATAAATGGAATCTATCTATAACTACGTGCATTTTTTGTCCCGAGTATATTATGACTAGCGCTGAAACGACGTGTAAGTGTCGTCGTCGGCTGTTTTGTGGTTTCCTCCAAGTTTTTTGTCTTAAAACGAGCAAGGGAAAAAATTCCTCCATTTTTTCGTCGTAACTCGATCTTCTCCTTCTGCTCAGCTATACATTTTATGCATTATGCTATGTTCGACAGTTTTCGTTATTCGTTCTACTTTTTCACTATCCCACTACGTATTGTCAGTGGTCCATCTTGTTCCAAATTTTAATATTATGATGGCGTTGTAATAAACTTGTGGCTTTCGGTATACATACTTTGTCTGGTTGGTACAATACTTGGCATTGTCTACATACTATGGACTATAGAGATGGATGTGGTGGTTGGCTCGGTCGTTGCGGATGATCTTTGCCTCGTGCTTTGCACAAAATAACATGGACATACACAACACTCACACAATGGCAGAAAGTCGACTGTCGAATTTGTTCAATGCTGATGCCACCACCGCTGAAAATACAATTGAAATTGAATGTACACGTACATACATAATACATACATATGTACACCCATTGCGGAATGACATTAGAAATGATAGGAGAAAGAGGCAGAAAAGCGATCCACAGAGTATTTGATGCGTAATTCATTTAATCTATAACTTCTGACTCGCGGATTCTACATATCAGGATCGAGATGAAAGATATAAGTAATGTATCTGTAAACTATATTCTACAAGATAGGTTCTTGTTCGTATATCTATATATCTATACTTGGGATTCCGAGAATCTACAGAAAAGAAAAAGAGGAGAGAGAGAGAGAGACGAGAAATTCAATTCAATTTTATTAGGATTCGAATTCAGATTCAACTTCTCCAAGTTTTTTGGTCTTCCAAAAATTCACAAGGAAGGCGTCCCCATGCGCCCCATTAACGACTACAGAGGCTCCCTCTACCATAATTTGGCTCGCTACCTCAACAAACTTGTGTCAGCTAGCAACAAAAACCCTGAAACTACTGTGAAAAATTCTTCCGAGTTGATGCAGAGATTAAAGGACGTCAACATTCCTGCTGACCACGTTATGGTATCTTTTGACGTCAAAAGTTTGTTCACCAGCGTCCCGATGGATGAAGCTCGATTGGCTGTCATCCAAAGGTTGAGCGAAGACCAAGGCTGGAGGGATGAGGCTAGCGAAAAATTATCCCTAGAGGATGTGGGCAAGTTACTCGACCAATGCACCTCTCGAACCTACTTCAAGTTTCAAAACCAGTTTTATTTTCAAAATGAAGGAAGCCCGATGGGCAGTCCAATATCAGGGACAATAGCTGATATCTATCTCCAGTCCTTGGAACAGGCGAAGGTTGTCGATGATCCGAGAATCAAATTTTGGACCCGTTATGTAGACGATGTTTTGGCAATCGTCCCAAAGGACTCGGTTTTGGACATCTTGGACAACCTCAACTCCTTTCATCCGAACATCCAGTTCACCATAGAAGAAGAGAAAGAAGGAGAAATCCCCTTTCTGGACGTTCGTATTATCCGGCAGCTTGATGGTGGCATAAAGACTTCGGTGTACCGAAAAGGTACACACACAGATCGTTATTTACATTATAATTCTTTTCATCATCAAGCCAACAAAATCTCGGTGGTTGATTCTCTGGTTCACCGGGCGTTCTCAGTTTGCAATCGAGAATTTCTGGATGCCGAACTGAAACACATAACCATGGCGCTGAAAAAGAATGGCTACCCGGGAAGTTTCATTGCAAGAAGAATTACCAGAGCCCGAAAAAAGTTCAATGAGCCTCCCACTTCCCAGAATGCTCAAGATCCCCCTCAGCCCTCACAGGCGCCTCCGTTTTCACCTCGCCCTTCGCACCAACCCTCAGCTCCCCCTTCACCCCGTCTTTCGCCCCCTCCTCAACCCGTATCCTCTCAACCGCCTCTCCCTCCCACCGGGGGTCAGGTAGTGACCAGGGCGGGAGCCCAAAATTTAACCCAACTAATTGAGGAAGAAATCAGTCGGCCCACCGAAAAAGAGGATCCATGGGTACCCATTCCATATATGGGCACACTGTCAAACCAAATACGAGGAGTCTTGCAAAGGTCGACTAAATGGAAGGTGACCTTCCTCCCGGGCAAAAAAATCAAAAGTTTCATGAACAGGACCAAAGACAAGGAAGAGGACATGGTTGGGGTTGTCTACAAAATACCATGCAAGACGTGCAAAGCAAAATACGTGGGACAATCCGGGAGA
>JAQIVE010000315.1:0-41692 GCA_034698285.1 Sminthurinus bimaculatus | reverse complement strand
CCCCATGTTGATATTCACAGTAGTTCCGGAGATATGATTTTTCTTTATTGGTATGTACCCAGTGGATCACCCTGTATCTACATTAGGATCAGACGCAGCGCCTAACAGAGTCAAAACATCTTTTTTCATCGTCTAGCAGTATGTACATATGTAGCATGTAGCACAAAAAACAAAACATGTATAATATGATAATTTTTAAGGCCTTCAATTGCCTCTAAAGTCGGAAGTATCGGAAGTTAAATTACCTTTCTCATTACATCTTTTTGAAGCTGAGTCCAACGCATTATATTATTTCCAAACTATTTTATCCACAATTACTATGTTGTACGAAAATTCTCAAAAATTTTATTCTGTTTTATGAGGATTTAACGTGGGTGACAACACAAGTACTCACAACTCGCTACTATTTACGTTTCGAGAGGAAACGAACAGAGGAGCAGCATTTTGTCGGATCGGTTTTTGCGGATATTTCCCGGAAAAAATGCAGCTTCTTCGTTAGGTTTGACCTGGTACACTGGAGTAATATCTCATTGAATCAAAAATCACAAACTGCAACTGCATTTCGATAGAACAAAGTGATTTCAAAATATTTGAGCCTGTTGCCCACAGCAATTTTAATGTAAATTGTACTTTGTACTCATATTATACTAAAAGGTCAGCTCAGTGAGAGGAGTGCATTTAGAAAAGCTCATGTCTCATATTGCATTTAATACTAAAATCTAAGTGCCTATGCTAGCGTTATATTGCATCATTTCAAAAGAAATAGATGATAATTCCTAGTAACAATGATTATGATTAGGTAACAATAACAAAGAATTATCATATTTTGCATAATTATGCAAAGGTGGCTGTGTGATGTGCATATATAGAATGCATTTCCGTATATCGTTACTATAGCTAATAAAGTTTTACAGTGTCTCACTCGCGCTACCTTCCTATAATGTCTGCATAAACATACATACTTAAACTTGGAAAAAACGTTTCATATTAAATGTTAAACTGCATTGCTTGCCAACTGACACGAATAATAATTTTCCAGCAAAAACGGATATACCATGCACAACAACTATTAAATATACACAAAATACAATTAAAAACTACATATTATTATTCTCCTTCTCCCACAACTTCTTGACAACTGCTTACACTTTACAACTGTCAAGTACAATGAAATTAGATGAGAAAAAATATATACATTTTGTATTGTCAAATTCACATGCGAAGTAAAATCGAATTCCGCATCATAATGTTATTACAGTCTTTTGTATTTCGATGTTTTGCAATCCATGTTACATTCTTAAAAACTCGTTCCTATTCACATATTATATGATATTATATTTAACTGCATTCAAAAACTGTTGAATAATTCTGATTCTCCCATAAAAAGCAACGAAACAAAATTATTTGTAGTTGTATTTTCTAACTTCTAAACAAACAAAAATGTAAGATTAGGATGAATGAATGGACAATACTTAAAAATGCTTATAGAAAAAAGATGAACCATTATTGCATTGTTATTTCCTTACATTTTATCGGAAGCAAACTGCATATAGCCATCCACGGCATGGATATGGTGTGTAGTAATAGTAGGCGCAAATGCAAAAAAGCAATTAAAAAATCGAATAACATATTTTATACAAGTTAGACGAAGAGAAAAACAAAACAGAATGAACGGAAATGCGTATTATTCATGTCTAGATGAAGATCACAAAGAAGATAAAGACAAGCAGTAAGCGTATTAGTAAGTAGATTATACACAAAGCAGACATTATATGTAGTACAGATTGACTGACCAAGAAAAAACAAATAGTACGAGACGACAATAAAAAAAGCATCAACAAGACATAAAGTGTCCAACACTTCTTGAACAGGAAGTTGTTCGCACTTTTTTCCTTGCAAAAATGCAATTCTCTCTTTCCAGAGAGAGATGAAACAATCATCATCATGCCTGACACACACACTTGACAGATTGTCAATCATCTGTATCCCTCTGCATACATTGTATGTATATACGCCATATGTATGCACATATGTACCTGTAAGTAGTATTACGTGGTATTTGCATGTACGTATATTTAACTACGCAACAACTGTATAGTGAATAGAGTACATTGTATGCCTATACGGTACACAACATTAAGTATTTCTGCTATTCGGTAAAATTATTGTATTTATATACTATGTAGTTGTACCAAAATGATGATAATACATATATTAATAATTTCTTCACAAAGAAAAAGAGGTCCAATAAATAAAACTTAGACATGTACATATTGAGATAAGTACATGCAAGCTGGTCTACTAATTATGTTACTTTTTTGCATGATTTTAGACTCTGAAGGTTAAAAAGGTTTGCAACTCTAGAAGCAATCTTTGGCATTTGAGCAGAGTTGTTTGAAGATACACACAGACTAGCAGAAAACGTTACAAACATTGTATGCATGAGTGTAACTTCTAACTGCTAAGCTTACATACATATGTATATACCTATAGGTTGTACTTCAGTGAGTAGTATTACCTTATTTTATAATATTTCATAATGATTGTTTATATGTATAAATTTCCTTGCAAAGTGTGTCATATTTATACCGCTTTTAAAAAGAAAGAGCTCTAGAAGGAATCGATACACAGTAAAAAATCTAGGTTTAGTTTTACATAATAAGTGTATTCGACGAAATGGTTCAATACGGTAGGGTTTAAAAACATTCCACAATACGGGCGCCCTTTAAGTATAGGTACTGCAAACTGTATCTACATATTATGGACTCTAAAATGTAATCAGTGTCTACAGAAAAATAGACCTTTATCCGAGTTTATAGGCAATAGCTTTCATATTGACACAATCGATCTATGAGACATATAATATAAGTGCGAAATCAAAATTTCACCTCATCAGCATGAGCATCATCTTCGAAAAAAATAAGCTACGTGTATGCAGTAGTATTTATGCACATATATTTTACATATTATAGAATTTAAAGCTTTGCTGCTTTATTTCGCCCTTTCATGTGTAGTAAACAAGTATCTAAGTCAATAGCCTTCAAGAACCAGGTAGTGTAATGAATAGTGGTCTGTGGTCTGCTACTGGCCATTGTCAAGGTTTCCAATATGATAACTCGAACTCGAGTAACTCACGTACCTTGTTTGTACACATTGATCCTCTATGTATCACACTTTTAAACGCACGTACATCACACATGTTATACTATTTTCCCTAAAACTGCAATTATTTTTAAGTTTTCTGACGATTTTGTGGTCAGATTTTAAAATTTTGTGCACTTGACGGTAGAATGAGATTTTTCAAAAATACGTTGAAATTCAACTACGGTTATTTTTGGCTAGGTTTTTAGGGAAAAGGGAACACAAAACATTGAGTCATGAGTATACACATCATATTATGTATAGCTTCTGGATATGAGAAGATGGCTTTTCCTTGATTCATCGAAATCTCATTTTCTGTCGGGGAGGACAGAAGGAATAAGCTACTTATACATGTGTGTAGCAATTAATCAACAACATTAAATTTTTGATAAAACCAAAGAACACGAAACGAAATAAACCTGTCTTCGGTATTTCTATAAGTATTGGCGAACGCAATTGAATAGGTCCTTACAAAAAATTTATAATAGCCACTTTTCCTTAAAAAAACCTTATGTATTTCTCTGCAAGACTTACGATTAGAGTAGTCAAGTATTAATTTGACGCATGCATATTGTTTCCATGGAAGCCAAAACTAAAAGTCGTATCACCATAATAATATGACCATATACTATGCATATTTTTACATAAAATGAATGATAAATGAATTACAGAAAACCAACTGTGTCTGCAATCTGCAAGTATTGTAGATTACAGACACAATTTAAAATGTCCTTTAATGCATAATTATTCTCCATAGGGCAGTCTCAGCTCAGATTAGGTTAAACGATACCTTTAGCATTTAGCTATATTATTGTAAATTAATCTGATGACACCCTAACAATGCCGATCGTTTTAACCTAAAGTAAGTGCTTAAGCCTTGTTTAAGCATAAAAGATTATTAATAATAATTATTATTACTAATCATAATATATTTCAGAAACTATCAAACTTGTTATTATTTTGATTATGTATTATTCGTAATTGAGAATAATAACTGTTTATTTCATCATTCAAATTGTTTTTTCGCAATTTCTTGTAGCGCACAAACAATTTACAAAAAAATTATTTTCATGTCAGCAAAAATATCAAATCTAGGTAAATAATTATTAAACTTTTCAATTAAAAAACGAAGTTAAAGGTCAAGGTTCAACAGTGAACACTACAGATAACTTAAGCAACATCAATGAAAAGAATGTTTTATGTACCATTATAGACAACTAATACTACATTGTGTATTACATTAGAAAAGTATTTTTGTGTTTCGTATAATATTACAGACTTATTATTGATACAGTTTTTCCTTTTTCGGTTGCCTATGCTGCTAAACGCAGGCATGTAGCAACAGATTAGTGTTGCTCAGGCATTTAAAACGAATTTGAAAAATTATTCCTTTTTTCAACAATGAAAAACAAAGGAAAACATGGTAATCGACGGATAGAAACTGTGTGTGTATGCTAAACTTATTGTGTACATGAATGAATTACTTAAAAATGTTAGCATGTTGGCTAACCAAAGACGAAAAATTCTATGTACATAAACATATGTAGATTAAATAAGAAGGAAATGAAAAAGAAGCAAAATCTCTTATTCTTTAAGATATCCTCCAACTATATACACGTATGTACAAGCATGTGTATAATATATATATACATAATATTTTATAAATATAAACAACGTGTGTAGTATTTTTAATATTCTATTCGTAGTCGAAAAAAGTACCTACATTAATAGTTGTCATCTCTGTTTGAATTTTCCTTAGCAACATCACTTCCAAAGTCTTTGAACATGACTTTCCTTTTCTTGCTTTGAATGATAACAAGAATCATCGAGAACATGCAGGAGTTTTCCTCGGGTCATTTCTTTGGCTTCCTCAAGTCCTAGTTGATAGGCAATATTTTGAAGTTTTTTAACTTCTTCCACTAAACTAGATGATGTCAGACTTCCAAACTCTATCGATAAGAAACAAATAAGATTCAGAATTAATAAAAGGAATGTAGTATTACAAACTTACATGCGAAATTGTTGTACGTTTTACTAAAAATACTGTTTTCAAAAGGAAGTTGTACTTACGGTGTAATAAATTAATGTCTTCAGGATCTAAACCTTGAGCCCAAATTCCTAAATTAGGGTCCTGCTCTCCAGTTTTAGACTGATTTTTAGCTATAATATGTTGAGCTGCAGCAGGTACTACAAGTTCGAAACAAAGATTGCTCAATCATACAAACATAGAAACATATATACATAAATATTTATATTTCTTTCTATTTTTTTGTTTGTTAACTTACAATTTTGAGGCCACAGATCAGGCGATGATCGATCTAACCGTTCATGACTTTTTAGTTCATCTTCTAAAGACACTTCAACATCGGGTTGTTGGATAGTCTGAGAAGGGGGAGGCATTAATTGTATAGTATTTGCTAAAGTTTCTTCTTCCACTATAATTTGTTGAGTTTCTCCATGAATTTCTTCAAGACCGAGTTGTATTCCATCAACACTTACTTCTGTTTCTACTTGCTCAACTTCCACTTCACCTACACCTACTAAAATACAATACAATGAAATAAATAATAAGTATGTTGTAATAATTGATAATTGTTTGTTGACTGACACATTAACAAATAACAAATAATAATATTGCTCAATAAGTAACAAATAATAACAAATGCACTAGAGTATCATTTTCATATAATATGATTTGATGTTGAATAATATTGGAAATTATAAAAGCTGTAAAAAATATGTATTTTTTAGCTTACCTTCATGATTCACGTTAACATTAGACTGATCACCTTCTGTGGTAAATACATTTCCTAAATCACTTTCAAAAATTAATTCCTGCTCCATTTTCGTTTAAAGACTTTGGTAACTAGTCAAAAAAATTACAAGTTTTTATTTTACTATACCAAAAAAAAATTATACCGCCGGACAAATATTAAATATTAAACCGAAATCCACCCGCCTAATAGTAAGAGTAGAGAAAATGAATAGACTCAATATGTACGGTGCATGTAATCAAATGGATTGTATTTCCTTTGGCTTATTTTAATGCTATGTTGATTCATATTCCTGCCCTCTCAACGGTCTTTGCTTGTACTACTAGGATTTTTTTTTTCATGTCCCTTGCCGTATTGAGAGTAGCTGAATAAAGAAGAACGTGGTGATTGTTAACTAAATAGTTTAATAATTAAATATTTCCTAAAAGGATAATTATGGCACCCACACAAATTGCGGTGGGCCTTAACCGCGGTCATAAGGTCATCAAAAATAAACAAACACCTCGACCCGCCTCCAGGAAAGGGGTAAGCAAATAATTTTTCTAAAATCATCTCTCTCTTGGCTCAACCATTCTTGAATCTTGTTTTATCCGGCCTGTAATAATAATATTGTGTGTATTTTGTATTTGGATTTGTTGAAGGATTTCACTTTCTTAGTTTAATTTTGTAATATTGAAAATGTTAAAATATGAGCATGCAATGTTATAAGATTATGATTTTTAATCACAAATAATGCATTATTGTGACAATTATATCAAGAACGTCAAATTAATGTTGGTCTTATTCATTTATATTCCCTTTAGCGACAAACCAAACACAATAAGTTTGTCAGAGATATTGTAAGGGAAGTATGCGGACACGCTCCTTATGAAAAGAGAGCTATGGAATTGTTGAAAGTTTCTAAGGATAAACGTGCTCTCAAGTTCTTAAAGAGAAGGGTAAGCTATCATGTTATTAAATAATATTATTTATTGATGATTATTTATAGAATTGAAGACAAAAGGAGATAATCTCAATGTACTTATAATGTATAGTAGCACTCGATGAATCTGTATTTTTGCAATCGTTTGTTTTGGTGGGCTATCGCCTAATTCTTAATTGGTAGAAATGTGCCGTTATTTCAAATCTGAAATGAGATAATTTTTCTCTAATGTTGTCATTTTTCTTTTGTTATCCATTTGATGCAATTGATGTAATTGCAATGTTAATTCTGATTATATGTACATATTTTTACTTCATTTGTTCTGTAACTGAATGCTGTTTTTTTCGCATTTTTTGTTCATTTTTGACTCGTCTGGATGTTGGACAGGGATCAAACACTATAAATCTTATTACGATTGTACGTGATTATTTTTATGACAATTAATGAACTTTTTCGTCTGGTTATTTTCATTTGCAGCTCGGAACACACATCCGTGCCAAGAGGAAGAGAGAAGAATTGACCAACACACTCGCCCAAATGAGAAAGGCTGCTGCCCAGCAAAAATAAACAAATTTATTCCTTTCTTAATTTGATCTTAATTTTATGATGAATTATAAGAACGAAGGCGTTGGCCAATAAAGTCGACCGATATTTCGTAAATATCATAAATATTTCCATCCATTTTCTTTATGTTTCGATAATATTATTTCATAAATAATTTTCTTTTATTGTTTTACCAATATCATACTCTGTAAGCTCATACACATATTCCCTATATAGCATGATATTAATTAACTATTTCTTCAGCATTTTTTTAGGGGTCATCAGTGGTTTACGAAGCACTTGAAGTAGGTTTCAGTAGTCATTCCATTGGAATTTGCACCTGTTACTTTATTTTCCGAATTCAAGTATATATTTTATAAATTAAAGTTTCATAAATCATAAAAATTGTGTGAAGTGTTAATATTTTAGTAGCCAGTAAATCGATTTACTAGTGTTTGAACTGTGTATTTTATTCCGATACACAGTACAGGGTTTCTAAAATACTATTAGCTTTATAGAAAGTGCAAGGGGTTATAATATGCTTTTCACACAATGTCAATACTCGCACACGTTAGTCGGTTTAACAAGTATGTAAGCATGTACTAGCAATAGTAAACATTTTATTTAATTATTCAAGAATTGTCTTTTATGAATAATTACATAACAAAGTTGTAGCATAAGCAGCTACAACTTTTCCTTATATGCCTTAACATACATGCACCATAAGTATCAAAGTATACTACCTTGCTTGTGTGTGTACATTCGAATTTCTAAGATTTGAGGAGGCTTAGAAAACCTATTCTGCGTAAGTATGTAGTAATAGTACGTAGTAAATACAACATGTGTGAAGTTGCGATACGTAGTGCGTATAATGCATAAGATACACACGCGAGTTCAAGTATAGCATTGTATCCAATCAAAGTATATTATTATACAAAGTAGATTCGAATCCAAGGCGAACTTCACGACCTTGATAACTATCGTATGATAGACTAGTTTATTAAAATCTATTACATGAGTTGTCTTCTACAAGTTGAGGAAACTTTGGAGCTCCTAGTGCTAGTACTATATTAGGATTCTATTACAATTAGCACTGGTATTTCTTCTTTCTAATAATATTTTAGTTTACTTTTCTACATTATAGTATTTCCCGTGTACAGTAAAATAACTAACTACTGTATTTTTAAGGGTAATCGCGGTATTGTTTTTAATAGTATCGTAATTAACGCTAGACTGACATTTGAAACAATAAGTCTTCAGGATACAAGAGAGTTTGCTGAATAACTCTTGAAAGAATCTCAAAATACGATAGTGTTAAAAAGAACCTTGTGTGAGTAACTTTTTGGGATAAATTAAACAACCATGTTCGCTGCCGGTGCTGCAAGAAAGTTTCCTAATGTAATCAATTTTTTGTCTTCTACTTATTTATACACATACATACTTGCACAGTTGTTAATTTTTATGTTAAATATGTTTGGTTTTATGTATCCTCGTTTTATTCTTAAATTCCCGTTTGAATATTTACCCTTTGTAGGTCCACAGTAGCTTGTCAAAGGCAATCGGCAATCAGTCCCATCGTTTTTACGCCTCGGCAGTCCCTACAACCAAATTGTTCATCGATGGCAAATTCGTCGAGTCCAAGACCACAAAATGGATCGACCTTCCAAATCCTGCTACAAATGAAGTTGTCACCCGAGTTCCAATCTCAACACAAACGGAAATGGAGGATGCTGTAGCTTCTGCAAAGGCTGCCTTCAAATCCTGGTCAAAAACCTCCATTCTTTCTAGGCAGCAACTCATGTTCAAGTTTCAAAGTATTATCAAAGCGAACCAAGTACGTAGTATATATTTTACTTTATGTTTGTGCTCATTATTGTTTACACTTTACTTTTTGTTGTAAAATCAGGATGCGAAATCTCTTCTCCTACCTTTAAAAAATAGTTTCTTTTCTTTGTGTATGATGTGCGATGTTATTATTTATTTTAACAGAAAGAGTTGGCAAAAAACATTACCCTGGAACAAGGAAAGACTTTGATAGATGCCGAGGGAGATGTCCTTCGAGGACTACGTGAGTTCAATTAAGAACTTCTGCATGAGCTTATATCATGAGCATGATTTCTGTTTTAAATGAGAATAGTTTGCATTAAAAAGTCAATCCTGTCGTGTTGATGCGTTATAACAATTTAATCTTTACAGAGGTCGTCGAACATTGCTGCAGCGTCACAAGTCTTCAACTTGGAGAGTCCTTACCTGGCATTGCCAAAGATATGGATACCCATTCGTATCGCATTCCACTTGGAGTTTGTGCGGGAATAACTCCATTTAACTTCCCGGCTATGATTCCACTTTGGGTAAAACTTTAATATTTGAATATCGTATTTTTAAGACAAAGGAAACCCTTATGTATTTGTACGTCACTATAGAATGGAAGAACTCTAAAAGCTCACCTTTGATCTTTTTAACTTTTAATAGTGGTTTGTATAAAATATGAAACGCATTATGTAATATTTATACGTATATTATTATTATGGTTCTCTAGATGTTCCCTTTGGCTCTTGTATGTGGAAATACTTTTGTCATTAAACCTTCCGAGAGAGATCCTGGAGCATGCATGATGCTTGTTGAAATGCTACAAGAATGCGGTGCACCAAAAGGTGTTGTAAATGTCATTCATGGAGCTCATGACTCGGTCAACTTTATCTGTGATCACCCCGATATCAAGGCGATTTCATTCGTTGGGTCAGATCAAGCTGTACGTTTAGTTTTACAATCACATTTTATATATTACCTATTATGTACACAGAGGGCTACGACATGATACACAGACCCAAACTTATTCTATATTTTACATTTTACAATCAATTTTATGCTTTATATATAAATCAGTGTATTTTATGCTACTTGCTTGCAGGGAAAGTATATTTATGAACGAGGATCTATAAACGGAAAGCGAGTACAAAGTAACATGGGGGCAAAAAATCACGGAGTCATCATGCCAGATGCCAACAAGGAGCACACGTTAAATCAGTTGGTGGGTGCCGCATTTGGGGCTGCTGGTCAAAGGTGCATGGCTCTCACAACGGCTGTATTCGTTGGTGAGGCAAAGCAGTGGCTTCCAGAGTTGGTTGAAAGAGCTCAGAAACTGAAAGTTAATGCCGGTAAATACTGAATACACAGACTCAGGGACATTTAACTCGAATTAATAAATGTGCGTTCATTAAAATTGTAAAAACGTTTTCAAACCGTGCCTTTTTTCATTATACAGGACATGAGCCAGATGCAGATTTAGGTCCAGTTATCTCTCCCCAATCCAAGGAGAGAATTCTTAGCTTAGTGGAATCTGGTGTTCAAGAAGGAGCTAAAGTTTTGTTAGATGGTCGTAATGTAAAAGTTCCCGGATATGAAAAGGGTAACTTTGTTGGTCCAACCGTATTAGCGGACGTAAAGGTACCGTAATGTACTCATCTTATTTTATTCCATAGTACACAATGAAACCTAATAAAAATAGTCATTTCATATAAAACGATTTTTGATTTTGTTTTACTTATGTTTTTGCAGCCAAACATGAAATGTTACAAAGAAGAAATATTTGGACCAGTTCTCTGTACTTTAACTGTCGATACACTAGATGATGCTATTGAGTTGATTAATTCGAACCCATATGGAAATGGAACAGCAATTTTTACTACTAATGGAGCTACTGCCAGGAAATTCACACAAGACATTGATGTCGGACAAGTCGGAGTCAATGTACCTATTCCAGTTCCATTGCCCATGTTCTCTTTCACAGGGTCTAGAGGAAGCTTTTTGGGAGATTCAAACTTTTACGGCAAAGCTGTAAGTAGACCTTCAACTTATCATTGCTGTACCATGTACCATGTTAACCACAATTATTCATATATATAACATATAACATCCTAAAATTTGACGAGTCGATGCACATAATATATTATTGTACTTTATTTTCAGGGTGTCAATTTCTTTACTCAACTAAAGACCGTTACTCAAATGTGGAGAGAGGCTGATGCTACTGATACTAAAGCTGCTGTGTCTATGCCTGTCTACAGATAAATTTACTACCAAAGTAACTCTTCCATAACACTACGAATTACAATCAGAGAGCTGCGGAGTGATGAGTTTTGAACAAAAATATTTCTATTTTTGTCATTACTCATAAAACCACATTTCCACCATGTCTATCATGCATGTACCAAAAAAACAAACAGAAAGAACAATATTTTTCTCAACAAAATATGCATACCTAAAAACCGAATATATATTGTATAATATGCAAGAACATGTACATACATACATATAAGCTAGGCTTAAAACATAATCTTGTCTTCTTGAAAAACTACGAGCTCGAAGTCCCATGCAACTTATAATATACATATTAATATGTAATATGTATTAAGTAACATATAAGAATCCTCTTGGGCAATCTGTCATTTAATTTTTAATTGCAATATGTTGTACCTGTTTCAGAAAATCATTCAATATTCAATAATATATATAACATATAACTGTTTACTGTTGGTGATAATATCAAAAACCTTCTTGTTTTAACCTTTCGTCTCAAGTTATAACAATAAAGAACTTTGAAAATGCTAAAACATAGTGGCCACAAATAGTCATTACGCTGATGCATTTCCCTGACATACAAGCATACTAAACACATGCTTTGCATTTTCGATAGCAGACACTAAAATCTAAAATAGATTAATAAATTATCTTATGAGTAATGGCAAATGTATTCTGTAAATGCGATTAATCACTATCTAAGTACCTATAGTCATAGCTATGTCTGCCAATTTTACCAATAGATAACATAATAAAAACGACGTGATTCAAAGCAACATAGTAGGTACATACATAGAGTAGTAGAGTAGCAAGTATTAAAAGTAAGCCAAACATCGAGAGAGTTTCTTGTACGAAAGCCAAATTCGAAAAGATCCTTTGAGAAAAGTCAAGAGTCGAGCTCTAAAAAGTTAAGTTCTTTTAATTCGTAATTATTTCAAAGTTAATTAAGTGTTGTGAGATATTCAACATGGGTTTGCTTTCATGGATGGTTACAAAGGCCAAAAAGTTCTACTTGAACTATTCCATGGTGACCTCACTTTATATGATGGAGCCTACTGAAGTTGTCATTATAAGTAAGCCAATCTTCTAAGTTCTTAATTTTTAAGTATAAAGTATGATATTTTTTTGTAACTAAACTTTTTTACCTCGACGTACAATTAAACCGCTTACCCGTAATTATGTTGTTCTATGATTTTGTATTTTAATACCTGTATTACTCTGCATTTCAGATTCCGTGGTTGTATTGATTACAGCAACAATGGTCTACTCTACCTTTGTTTACCTTCCCATGTACGTCTGGAGACTTGTGACAAACAACCCATTTACGGAGCAAGTTGAACTTTGAGCATTGACATTTCGTTCTCTATTTAACCGTAACTGCAAGCAAAACATAACGAATAGCAAATAACCTATATATTAAGATGATACTATAGTCTATTTAATTGAATATATTCCATTTATACTTCATACACAAGTGTTCAAATACTGTGTTACTATATAGTAAACTTATTCACTCCATTTCAAAACAGTTTTTGTTTGATTGATCACTTGTATTTACTGATGATTCATCGTTTTAAAACGTACATTGTTGTTAAATAGCGTGCTAAAGTTATGTTCAAATGAAAACTATACATAGTACACATAATACATAATGAAATGTGAGTTTTAAGTAAGTTTTTCCCTGTGTGTGTTTACATGTACCTTTTGTATTTTATCTATATAAGTAATGCCAAATGCCAATACAAAAGATCCTTTTTTCGAATTATTATCGTAAGTCAAATTGGCAGCGAGTAATTGCCTTAGAGAAGGAGGATAATTGTGATTTTTAATGTAAACAAAGACGAACACAAAGATTTTCATGTAAATAAATAAAAATACCTATTATAGGTACCTAGAATACCGAACAATAGGTATAATAATCAGTAATCAAGAGCGATTGACTTACTTTTTTTGCTGGATATCTTTTGAAGCATTATTTCCTACACGAATCTTCCGATTAATTATCAGCTTAATTAAATAAAAGGTATCCAACTGTACCTGTATAACCAAAATTATCCATTTTAGAGTTATTATACATTGAATTTTACATCATTAACTACCTTTGAAGTTAAAAACTGCCTATCTATCATTCCATCTATCTTGCCTAACTACATATAAGTATGAGTACGCAGGTGAGCTTCACCTTTCTTTAAATACAACTTCACAACAATTTTTCTATATTATTAATTGTGATGCACTACTTATACTTTTCGTTTATAAATTATGTTAGCCCAGTACTGCAAATGTCAAACTACCAGGAAGCCCATCTAAAACTCCTGCAGATAAACCACCGACTGAGAAGCCTTCGCAAAAAATACTGGAAGGAGAAAAGGAAAATGTTGCTTCCAAAAATGCGGAGATTAAGGATTCAGAAATTTTGGACGAGTTTGATTTTTCATGTATGTATCGTTATAGTAAAACTACTTTAAAGAAGGCCCTTACAAATTAAATCATCGTAAATCAAAACTAGATTTTTTTGAATCCCCTGATTTTGAAGTCATACTATTGAATCATTATTTCTGTTTTACGTTCAGATATTCCGGACGAACTAAAGGATTTGATATGCGGGCCTGCTGCTGTCTCTGATGATTATAATAATGATGAGTTTATTCAGAATCAAGAGGCTGCAGCTAAAAAGGAAAAGTTGAAAAAACGGAGGCTAAAAGAAGCTATTGAAGATCGTGAAGAAGGGGATGAAGATGAGGTATGGGGTATTTTCAAAATATTGCCTATATTATGCCTATTAATTTGAAACCACACATAAAGATTATATAGCATGTTATGTGTACATCCAGAGCACTAGTACAGAAAACTCAAACTTTGAACTTTATGTTAGGATGATGAGTATGACGACGATGATGAGGATGATATGGGAGAAGAAGAAACGTCATCATCAGATTTAACAGACTCTGAAAACGGATTCGATAAGCAGCTGGACTCAGAGGCCGAGGATGACGATGACGACGACGAGGATGACGAAGAAAAACGGAAACGACGATTTTTGTTGGGGACGCACTCATTCTATGAATTACTTGATCCAGGCCTTGCAGACGCCCTAATACTAAAAGGTAAAAGTTGTCTGGTGTTTCTGATTACTTCTACAATTTTAAATGCTTGAGTTTTGCTATTATCGGTTTTGGTATGTATTTCAAATTTCTATATTTAATCCAGTATTGATACAATGATTACAGAGGAAGTCCCAAAGCAAGTTCGAGAGGGTAAAAAGTTGGAGAAGCAGAATTACGTAGATTTATGTAAAGCTATGGGAATTCAACCACTCAAGAAATTTATGGACAACATGAATAAGGAGACCATGGATTTGAGTGTAACTATCACATTTTTACGTGAGAGATAGTCCCGGCAGGGTATTTGTTATATCGTACATTGTTTGCTTACGGTGGTTTATTATATATGTTTGCTTGTTGATCCTTTTTAAAAGCGTTACCAACTTGGCCCAGATGACATCATCGCCATTTGCAAAATGATGGAAAATAACACTAAAGTCAAGTACCTAAATCTGTCTGGAAACCATGCGGGTTTAGAAGGTGGAGAAGCTATCGCCAAAATGATTGAGAATAACTACACCATAACACACTTGAATATTTCTGCAACAGAGTTAGTTTTTCGTTCACTATGTGTATACATTTATCATGTCCTAATAGTAGTACGCATTTATAATTGAGTATGAAAAGACAGGTGAATAGCATGAGAATATTATATGCCTGTCATTTATTGTTACTGTTTTGTTGTATTCTTTTTTCTTTTGTGTAGCTGTTTACCCGCATTCAAGAAAATTTGTGATGCTGTAGGTCTAAATGTCACTTTAGAATATCTAGATGTGTCCCGAGTAAGTTTTTAAGTTAGAACAATCGACTATTTACATTATTCTAGTTTTGAGCACCACATAAGGTCATAAGATAAGAAAAAATTGTTTACCTCTAATGTATACCACAATTGTGAATATTAATGCATAAAATTGTAAAAGTAGAACAAACTTGGGGATCGGGAAATGCAATGGGTTGGCAACTTTTTAAAAGAAACTACAACTTTACAAGAGCTTTATTTAAGCCGAAATAAAATCAGAGATCCTGGAGCAGGCTATATTGGTATGGGACTACAAAGTAATACAAGCCTCCGGATTCTTGACCTTGCTATAAATGAGATTCGAGGGACCAAAAGTATGTTCATTTTATCATGATTTTCGCATACACAACACTGCATTTCTCTTAACTCTTGAGACTTGCCATGCTACATCAAATTTACCCCAATCGGAATTTCCCATTATAAAATTAAGTAAATTTTAATGTGTCTCTCTCGTTGATTCCTTGTGTTTCAATAGGATCCATGCCCTTGTTCCAAGGAGTTGCAAATCATCCAGCAATGACGTCAATAGATTTGCTAAATAATTCTCTCAAAGATGATATGGCTAAAGGAGTCTGGAGAATACTGGCGAATAATAAGCAGATGGAATTTGTGAACGTTGCATTTAATTTGTAAGTATTTACTGAAAAAGGCTTTAGCAGCAATTATTTTCCCCATTTAGAATTTATTAGACTATTAGAGGTTATTTATAGTAGACGAGGAAAGTGAGGATAAACAAATTCTAATAGCATAGTATGCTTAAAAAATGGTAGATTTGACAATCCGGGAGCCAAATCGATTGGAAATGGGTTGAGAAAAAGCTCAACAATGGTGGAGTTTATTCCTGGCCCAAATAATTGGCGTGAAGAGGGTGCTACAAGTATTTTAAGTGGGCTTACGAATCCCAAGAATGAAGTTGCAAAACTTATAGACTTTGGATGGCTATTTGATGTTTACACACAATTCCTTAAGGTGATTACTGATTTTACCCAAACTAACAGTATGTATGAAAAACTGTAACTATATGGTTATGTAAAAAATAATTAAAAGTATTAAAACTACTGAAAAAATTGTGCTCATTTACATAGATGGAAGAAAAAGTTCTTAAGATGAGGCCAGAGCTACAAATCATACGTGGTGAGCCGTTTGGGCAGTGGAAAGCTAAAGGTCCTGATGCAAAAGCTCTTGTTATACGGAGAGCTAAAGTTGTTTGTGAAAATTTTGCAACCCCTCTGGAGTAAGTCTTTGTGCTCATAGACTATAGACATTTTCATAGTTTATCAAACAATTTTAATATTTTTGTGTAGTGTTTCATTAAAATCAGACAAGGTCATTGCATTAGCAGTATTTTTATGCATTTTTATACATATGTTTTATATTTTATGCAGAATGCTAATTGATGAGCTTAGAACTGAACCAAAGAAGATGAATCACAAGGAGTTTAAAAAGTTTATCAAGTCCTGCAACTTGTACAAAGATAAATCCCTAACGGATGCCTTTCTCAACGTGTTTGCCCTTAGTCCGTTTGAAGTGGACTGTGAAGCAATAATTGCTGCATATGACAAGGAGTATCAGAAAAAACCGGTGGGTGAAGCTAATAAAGCAGCATTAGGCGATGCGTTCGGCAATGCTGCAATGGAGGCGTTGGAGATGAAACGAGAGCGTGACAGGAGTATTCAACTAATAAAATGGTAGCACAATTTGGATGATTCCAAGTAAACAATCTATATTTTAAAATTTACAAGTGAGTCAAAATATGTATGAAATAAAAAAGGAAAATACGATACCACAATCATTGCCATTTTTCTTTTATTATCTTGCATTTATTAAATATTTCTGTTTAGTTATTTTCTTTTTTGCGATTAAGTAGGAATATTACTAACAACAAGTATAAAGTTAAAGTATAAAAAATATCAGTATAATATTAGTATCACTTTTAATTTATGCATATCAAGTATCAAGGGTATATTCTCAAGAATGGAGAATAGAACCAAAATAAAATACAACATAATATACATAAAAAAGACTCAGTACGTGATTAATTTAAATTGTTAAGTGTAAAAGTTCAATACTAGTATGGCAATTGAAGCATTCATTTAGAAGAAATCATGAGAATCATGTTATTAAAATAAATATTAACGTATTAGTTTGCATCGTTAAATTTTTGCCCGAAACGTTGTCCCGTATTTGTATACATGTGCAACATGCATGCAAGACAGTGTCTTTAAGACATACTCTCTTCCTTTACAGATTGTAATTTTTTTAGATGTACATGTCACGTTAAGCAACTTCTACCAGAGCGTGGTGACAGTCTTAATTACTTACTAATATCTAATATGAGAAAATTATTTTAGTTTAATATATTTTAAATTATTTAATTAGCGTTAATAATTATACTAATCACTAGTCTAATGTAAAAATACGTGCTGCAATATCGTTTATCATCCAATCGATTCCTTCTAGTAAATGTTCGCCAGTAACAGCACTACAGCCGACAATTTGCCAATGATGAGTTTGAATGTCATCCAGCTTCAAAATCTATAACAGCAAAACAACACAAGTTATGTTATATACGAGCACGAAGGCTTTTTTATCAAAAAAATCTTCACCTTAATATGATATGAACGAAGGCAAAAAAGTTTACTTGAGATTTACTATCATTTGGTATACAATAGACATATTAAGCATGATTGATATAAAGTTCTTACATCTTTTATCTCTTCTGCAGAAAGGGCACCAGGTAAATCACATTTATTGGCAAAAATTAAAAGAGTAGCTCCAGCTAATCGCTAAAAATATCAAAACATGAACGTGATATAAATGTGTACGCAACTTCAACATAGTTCAAATCACATTCAATGAGTTTTCCGTTCGAAGTTATTTTTTACATAAAGACTTGGTGCATAATGTAGAATGTTATACTAATAGTATCCATATTCTAATGTCGTTTATCTTCATACCTCTTCATGTAGTAATTTATGCAATTCGTCTTTACAGTCATCAAGCCTCATTTTATCTGCACTATCAACGACCCATACCAGGCCATCAGTACTTTCAAAGTAATTTCGCCAATATGAGCGTAAACTTTTTTGGCCACCAACGTCCCAAATATTTAATTGAAATCTACAAGCAAAAAGAGTTTATAATTACTGACATACGTAGGCAAAAAGATATTAGGTATAATAATATTATGTAAATCTATTTAAATTAAAAAAACACTTTTTTGGTAATTAGCAATTTAAAAAGATTGACAATTAACTTTACCCTTTGTGCTCTAAAGATTTTATGTTGAAGCCCAGAGTCGGAGAAATTGTATTGATATCTTCACCGTTGAATTTCTTCCAAATTGTAGTCTTTCCAGCATTGTCCAGTCCCCTGAATACAGAATCATGTAAATTCATAAATGCCATTATCCAGTTATGCCATGAGTGAGTCATGATGAGTCATGATTACATGATCACATATAACGTATTTAAATAGTTCGAAGACACTCTAGAATGTGGATTGTGCAATAACGAGTACTTAGAAGAAAACTAAAATAAAAACCCCATGTATTTACTTACAACATTAAGATCCGGACTTCCTTTTCCTTTTGCTTTAACTTTTTCAAAATTTTTAACAGAACCATCTTAGCACACCACGTTGACCTCTTGCTTCTAATCGACTTTACAAAGGCTTATAAAACTCTTAAACTTCACAGTTAACACACTATAAACTTAACTGATTAAAACTGCACTTAAAAAATAAATAATCTTTTCTTGTCAGTTTTATTTGAAAATTTTACCCCTTATAACAAAAGCGGGAACCTCTGGGTTTTTCGAAATTATTTATTTCGAAAAAATCTGTCAATTTATTTTACAATGAGTTTTCAATGTATCTATTATTTATACGTGTGTTATAGTTTACAGTTTACTATTCTAGACGACAGTTACAGAATTACAAACACACGTTTGTAAAATTATGTCATTTACGACAACACCCTCTTACACAAATACATAATTAAGTTGTGTATCTACACGGCTCACACGCGTAGTTTTTTGAACGATAAGAGTTTATATTTAACATTTACACTACACTTTCTCCTCTTTTTAATAGAAGAATCCTTTTTACTTTTTTACGCTCAAGATGTGACTACATAATATGTAGCATTTTAAGTAGGACATGACACTGTCAATGTGTGTTAAAAACGTGTGATTCTGGCCAATCTCCAGGATTCTTGAGTCATCTTTTAATTGAGCTATTACTATTTCCCCAGTTGATGTAACTTTTTAATGTAACTTGCTGAAGAAAGTATAGAAAGTACAAAATATATACTTAATGCATAAATCATCTAGCTGCTTGACATGTCTCACAAAGTAGAAAAAAATCAGGTTCGGGTTTTCGAGGTTACTAAACCTACACGTCACAAAAAGGCTTTACAGTACATAAAGTGACATCAAAGGTACATAATTTCATACACATTGTTATTTCTTGTTTATTACTATTAATGCTATTTAATATGCTAAGCTCCTCATGTGTATTATGTATAATGTTTAACACTGTTGTTGTAGTCATTTAAATATATAGGGAAACCATGTAAATCATGCTTGTATACAGATTTCTTGTTTGTGTCTGAACAACTTTGGTTGGATAATACCGTGTTACTAATACTTCGTACTGCATTGAATTCAGCTAGTATTTTTGATTCTTTATCACTCTGTATAATTTGCAAAAAGTTCGCTTACGCAGAAAGCAAAAATTATTAAAGACTGTTAGACGGACAACTCTGAATCGCAGTTTACATATAGGTTTATTTTTTGTCAAAGATCATTAGATCATTAGACTAATAGGTATTATATGTATGTTATGGCAATCTATAACATGTTTTCACCGCATCGCTACCGGCGACGTCCAAATTTTTCGTAGAAACAGGGACTTTTACATATCAAATACTCATGTTTTGGCTCCGGGGGGTCAATGCGCCCTTAATAATAAAGGGGACCTGTGTCCCCTTCTTTAATTAGTAGCAGAGGGATATGATGAGCTTAGCACTTAGCTTGTCGTGAAATGTATGTAGTTTCCATGTACGTTTATGTGTACAAACCCTGGAAAATTGGCACACACTGATTTTCAGAGTTACAAATAGCATGAATGTTGTACATGATACATTATGTATGTTGTATTTAGAATTAGATATTAGAAAATTTTTCCTCAATTCTTGAATGGGATTTCTACCACTTGATAAATAATTTTGTACCGGTGTTTTTTTTTGTGCCAGGTTTTTCCTAAAACCTTTCCAGAGGGAGTGACGACAATTTCTGTATACAAGCGTTATAATGACTTTAAACGCCTATACAAGGAACTTCAAGTAATTCACAAGCAGCTACATTTAAGTGGAGATTTTCCAAGATTTCCAAAAGCCAAAGCATTCGGCTTTGGACGATTCGACTATGATATTGTAGAGGAGAGGAGAAAATCTGCTTTAACACTTTTGGACTTTGCAGCAAAGCATTCACAACTATTTACTCATAAAACTTTTGTACAATTCTTTGAGGTAATATTATGGAATTATAGTTTCTAGTTTCTAATAATAATAATAATTGTGGTTGATTATAACTCAAAATTAAAGCTTACTCGACCATTTTGCTGACATTAGCATCACGTAAAAGTTTTTCATTTACATTGAATTAAAATGCTTGCCTTTTTTCTTTCAGAGTGGATATAAGATGAAGGAAATTGTAGATAGTGGTGTTGACCAAGTTGATTCTGGTAATTCCAGTATGAATGGACAATGTCTTGTACCTGAAAAGTAAGTGCTTACGATTCGTTACAGTACATTCATAATATGTATCAACATTTCAAAACTTTTTTCTCTAGGTAATCTATACAATTTAACAGGACTATTGAAAACATGCGATTACTTTTGTAAAAATTATACATATATCTTTTATCTGTTCTTTTCATCTCGTGTGAAAAAGGCTTTGGTCTGGTGTTCCTGCAGTCGGACCTGGAACCAATGAAGACGACGATGGTGATATTTCAATTTCTTCATTAGAAAGTAGTTCTGCTGACACAACTACATTTACAACTGACTCAGACTCAGTGGTCAGCAATAGTGTCTTTAGTGATACGCCGAATCCTCACGCTCCTAAACTTATGCATCCGTCCCATACTGTTGACTTTGGAACATTCTCCTGTGGATTAAACTCTGAATCAAGGGAAAATCCTCCATCGATACCATCTGCGAAAGCGAGTTCTTCTGGAAGGTAAACATAAATATTATATTATGTACTATGTTCGTAAAATATTATGGGACTTCATGTTCTACTTCAAGTTTTATAACAAAGAATAAAGCATGCACTATCTCTTTATCCCGACCTAAGACCAATAGTAGACTATTTTGTATTTATCAAAAACAAACCCTAAGAAAATTCTAAAAAAATGACAATGATTATGCTACTATTTACATGATTTAAAAGTCCCAATGCATAATTAACATTACTTTTTCGTGTCTTATAATAAACATACTGCATGATTGACATTTTTTACTATACCTTTACTAATTAATACTAATGATTGACTAAATAAACATTTACTAATATATCTAAAACCTGCCGAAGAATTTGCTTGCCGACGAATTAGTTAGGTGACGAGTTTGCATTGCCGACGAGTTATAACCGCCGACCAATTTGGGCGTCGACCAATGTCGCACCGACCAATATTCGTGCAATTTAATGTATGTATACTTTTATTTTTTAACAGTATCGGTTCAAAATCTGAAGTGGATGGAGCCTCTCATTCAAATCCAAAGAAGAGTGGTAGTATTAAAATGGGTGATAAGGATCCATTTCTGGGTGATAATTATACTGAAGCAGAAACTCGGAGTCAAAGTAGTAGTTTTTCTCACGTCTCGAGTTCAAAATCATGTCCATCTCTTGATGATATTAATGGAATGTATTCATCTTCCTCAAGTACCGCAAATACTCAGCAGCTGAATCAGCAACAATATCAGCAAAAGCAGGAAGAGGGCAAAGAAAAAGTCAAAGGCAGAACAGCAAATCGAAGTTTAAAACCAAGTTGGAGTTTAAGTCTACGGAGAAAGCCCAATGGATTCGCAGGAGGATTTTTTGACTTCTTACCAATTTTCCCGAAAAAAACTGAAGAAAAAAAGGTTTCGGACGAAAAATTATTGGCCGACTCTCTTGCCGCATCGTATATATGTGAAGCGGCGGGACACTTTGCCGTTGCTCAACAGCTTGAATCAAATGGCGAACTTCCAAAAGCTTTAGATTCCTACAAAGAAGGCATTAGAATTCTACTTAATGGCGGACAAAGTAAGACATAATATTATATATTATTTATTTATTACATCCATCACATTGTGTGCGTCGCTCTAAGCATCTGTAAAATAAGACATATTGAGTTTTAATTTTGAATGTAAATGATCGTGGTGAAAGAATCTCCTCAAACACTAATGGAAATGAACTATTTTCTACTTTTATGTTTTTGATTCACAGGTGACAAAGATCACAAGCGCAGAATTATAGTTCGAAGTAAAGTTGAAAAATATTTGAGTAAAGCAGAAGCTCTTCATTCTAGTCTACATGTTGGCAAGTCCTCCAATAACTTACCTACTCCCGCCTTATTTTCTCCAAAAAAAGTACAGGTATGCAAAATTTGCCATAATTTATGAATCTATAATCAATATGTACGGCAAGTTAACACAATTAATTTATAATATTTGCCTGCTTTGCTTTCCATATCAAAAAGATTTATCAGTACAAAAAAACAACAACACATAGATGTAGAATAAGATGTACTGGATTCAAATATGTGTAGTGTATACATATTGTGTTATCGATTTATAGTGATACATTTTATCACTGCTATAGAGCCTTCATTCATATAGATACAACATAATATGCGTATTTTGTATTTTATATTGGAATCAACGAGTGTTTTAAAAGGAAGATTAATACATACACATCATCGAAATTCTTGACAAATTTGAAACCAAAACCCGTTCTTTGCACTACTTTCCAGTGACATGATGGAATATAGAGGTGTAAAGAAAACGGAAACGCCGTTACCTAGTAAAACAAGTGTTTTGTTTTTTTCACCAGGGTTTAATCTTACCTTCGGATGCATCAAGTGTCAAGACGGAATATATGAAACCGTCTCCAATTGAAGACCTACGAAATTACAAAGTGGTTGGCGTTGCTACCGTTGGAGTTATTGTCGTTGTAAATATTGCTGAAAAACGTGGCCCGAAATGCTACGCCATAAAAGTATGTGCTCTACTTTTACAAATATGTAATGCCTAATAGTGCCTATCTATATTACGTACCTACAAGTGCGATTTTTTTCTGTGCATTCATTCATCATAATATTACTGTATAAATGTGTAGATTTATTTTAAACCTTCATATTATATTTTTCTTCCTGCATCTAAGCTCATAAATGCGAAATTCAATGCCTATATACCGTGAAATGTTAAAAAAATATTCTTTGTTCACTATGATATACAGGTTTTAAAGAAGTCTGCTAGTCCATTAGTTCCCGATAATGAAACTATTATACCTTCACAAGTGCCTTTTATGGTGAAATTGGTTAAATGGTTTAATTCTGAAAATACAATTATTCTGCTGCTTCAATACGCGGGCGGTGGTCGACTAGAAGACTTTGTTTTAACGTACCAAACCAAACAGATTTCAATTATTCCTCACGAGATAAGCCCTAATGACAGTAGTCCCGGTGATATGTTGGATGAAAAGGAACGTGATGATCGTTCCACTGAGGAAAGGAAGAGCGCTATGACCGTCTTGGCTGCTTTCTGTGAACAATTGGAAAATAATGAAAGTATGTATTTTTAACAGTACTCTAACTTCTATCATGCATTGAAATGGCCTAATTATTTCCCCTTTTTCGTACAATAATTTACTCTAGCACTAGATTTTTTAAAAGTTTATTTTCCTGCGTATTGTACATATGCATTACATAAATACCAGTTAGAGGAGAAGATATCTTTTATCCATTGATTTTCTTTCACCAGCTGTTTTATAATATGTTTTCAATTCAGCCTCTTATTGTGCCTATTTGAAATGAAATTTCAGATTTAGAAGATAAGGAAAAGGACCCTGAAGAGTTATGTGAAAGTTACGCTAGACTTTTTAAGGAGTCTGATTCTGAAAAAGAAGAAGAAGGTGAAATAGGACTGAATGAAGAACAGCATTCTCAATTACAACAGAAGAAGCAAAAAGGAAGGCCAGAGTCTGGTAAGCCTATTTCTTATATTTTGTCTTTGTAAAGACTGTTTTTATACATAGTTGCACGTAGTAATATTATTTTTATAGCCATACATTTTTTGGTAAAGTTAAGTGAGCTTTTGAACTATCTTCAATAAACGCATAGTAGGGGTGGATCGGGCAAGTTTTATTTTACGTTTAAGAACCGTTATTCAAAATTTGTAAAACAGTTTGTTTGTTTTGCTATAAACCACTTTAAAGATAAATGCGACCGGACAATGAAATTTGATAAAGGCATAACTAAGGTTACAAAAGATAACTAAAAAACCCGCCATCTAAATGCCTCGAATAGGATGTAAGTAAGCATAAAGACGGTGGCATTTATTCATAAATAATGTCCTCAGTGACTTCACACTTTTAAATATAGATAACTAAAATTTCAGGTGAAACTTACCCGTTTCTCCCCTACGGCTTTTGAAAAGTATGAGAATGTTGACTTTTTCACATTTTAACGATGACGGCATCATGGTTTAGATGGAAGGAAGAAGTATGTTTACAAGTATTGGCGCATAGAAAAGTTACAAAGTTTTTTGTGTGTGCGATTTTTTACTTTTGGAAGGAAGACGAAAACGAGAAAACTAGTTAGTTATGAAACTTTCTCGTTTGTGTTATAATATGTATATACATACTGTCGCTACTGCCTGCTCTCAAGTATATTATGCTTGTTTAACAAGTGGAAAGTTTCAAGTGGAAAGTACGAAAAGTTGTTTCTTGTTATGTCATCATCTCGTTTGACTTTTGTCATATGAACTGTACATATATTACATGTCTATTTAAGATTAGAAGGTGAACCAAAACTATGTAAAGATAGCTTACTTAGCTAAATAATGCATAAGTACATAATATGACAATACTATGATATTCTTTTGAATTTTTTGGCACTTTCTGATTTAAGATGAAGATAGATGTATAATATTTAGGTTGGGTTAGGTTACAAAAGAAACTAAACGAGCTTCCTCAAATAGAATTTCCATCCATAATTTTGTCATATTTTTCTTAACAATACAAATTCGCCATTTTTATTTGGTACCCCCTCTTTCTAATAGTTAGGCTTATTTAAAAATCTATATTATTACGTGTGTGTGTTTGTACGTGAATGCATATATAGGTATGTATAATGTATATGTTCTCACACTGAATGTCGTTTTGTCTACAGTGGTACGAGTAGGAGATGAAGACGAGTTGAAAAGTAATGCTAAAGGGAATGACGAGGAGGGGGACGACGACGAAGGAAGAAAAGGAAGAGGAGAAAAAGAAGGGCGAATATTTCCTCGAAAGAAGATTCAAAAGGAATGTGAAGGAAATTCTAGTGAAAAGGTGAGAAAGTTAGCTGTTGATTTTACTGGTGACGTTAATGAAGCCCTTGAAAGTAAACCGGAAACTTCTATTCCTGGAGCAGCTTGTACGAAAACTATTGATAGGACTGAAACTAGAGTTACTGCAACAACAACGACTAGTTCTTCTATAGAAAATTCAGAGGTGAAAGGATCCTCATTGTTTCCTTCTGGTGGTGAAAACAACTCAGTTAACCATCTTTCATGGAGTAATCTCGATGCTGTGGATACCAGTGATTTGATTGAGAGTTCAAAAGTTTTGATTCAAACAGTCTCTCGCACCCTCACACAGTGTGATGCTTCGTCTTCTTCTTCTTCATCTGCTCCGGTTGTTCTAGCTGTTTCTACGGCTGCCGTTGCTGGCAGTGGCAGAGGTGTTGGTCCAGAATCAGAGTTAAAGGATTTGAGTTTAAGTGAGTCAAAGGAGAAGCAACCAAAGAAGAAGAACAGGAATAGGAACAAGAAGCACAAGAAGAAGAATTATGGTCAAGGCACTAGTGCTTCTATTTCTCAGGCTTCCTCGTCTTCTTCTTCCTCCAGGGATTATTATGATTATAATAAAGGAACTACCAGTGCAGTTGGTGTAGTACGTGTTAACGACGATGATAATGATAATGATGGCGGAGACTCCGTGTCAAATCGAAATCGAGCTTCCTCTTCCTCCTTCGTTTGTGCATCAGTTGATTCCTCGGCTTCGGCTTCTTCTTTTATGTCTTCTTTACCATTGTTAGAAAGAAAACAAAGGGAGATGGAAACTAATGAGACTGAGAACAATAAGAACAACAAGGGATCGAGTCAAAACCAAAGCGGAGTATCGAGTCTTATGAGCGGTGAAAGTAAGGGAGTGAGTGAAAGTAAAAGTCAATTTATTAGGCTCCCACTGAATCAAAAGCGGCGTTCAAAGAAGAAGGAAACCCTTTCTTTATGTACGGATGGTGAAAATGATGGTGATGACGGCAAGGGGCGGCAACCTCGACTCATAAGTGATTGTTATTCATTCAATTCTAAGACTGAGACGTCCACCGATGAGTTATTAGTGGGCGAAATCTTGCAAGAAGAAGTAGAAGAAGAGGAGGAAAACGAAGACGGCGGTGATAATGATGATGATGATGATGAAGCAGAACAAGAAGAAGGAATGAACTTGGGCAAAAGAGAAGGAAATACAACAGAAATGGCTTCTCATTATGGCCAGCCTTTTCTAAATAATGGGGAATCGAATGAAAAGCTTGATTCATATGAATCACTCCCTATACAACGAATGGTTCCAGAGTGTTGTATTAAAGGTACTTTAATATTATACGGCTTGTGTTTTTTATTATTCATGTATAATAATATGATTTATTATCAATTATTATGTTATGAACAATCTGTATTATTATGAATATAAATTAAATTATATCATGTATTATGTTATATGTTTAAAGTTTGGGCAGCAGAAATGGTCTTATGCTTGGAAAAACTTCATTCAATTGGAATTACATATGGGTCAGTAACAATTAACTTATTACAAATGATCTTATTGTTTTAATCTAATTTGATTCACGGCTTTGTACATTCCATATTTCAGGGACTTGGGAATGAGGAACATTTTACTTGGTGAGAATGGCCATATTTTACTGTCTTTCACCGGTCAATGGACTGACGTTGATTTTGTACAAGTTAGAAGTCAATGGGTTGCTCCAGAAGCTCGGAACTCCTTCCCGTCTGAATGTTCGCGGGGCAAAATACATTTTTCGGCGGATTGGTGGTCATTAGGTGATTTAATTTTGCATTCCTCTCTTGCGTTTATTACTATAAACTATAAAGAATATCCTATACATTTATACATTGTATTTACTGTGATTAATTACTTTTTGCAGGAGCCATTTTATTTTATCTACTTACTGGACAAACGGTTGAAAGTTGTCATCCTGAAGGATTTCATCCCAATACGGTTTTGAAGATCCTGGACAGAAACTTATGCGGAGATGACATTACAAATCATGCTAAATCATTACTGACTGAAGTGAGTACCGTGTGATTAATTTAAAGTCCTTGAATCTTAATTTGTACCAGTAGCGTTTTAATTCTTAGATGGATAACTAATAACTATATTTTTCATTTGGTCTTTTATAGCTTTTACAAATCAATCCAAATTTACGCTTGGGCTTCTACGGTGCTGGCGAAATCAAGTCGCATCCATTTTTTGGAGATTTTGACTGGGAAACCGCCATCGAGTCTACTTCTCATTAGATTGTACATCACCAGCGTATATTAGTATGCTTTAACACGTTTTCATTCATGAACAAACCAAAAAATCTCATCAATCTCTTGTTTCTATCTTCTAACTCTTTAAACCGGAAATTCTCAAAAGTAAATGTCTTATGATCGTTAAGTAAATTATTAGATTTAAGGCTAGTATCTTTTACATTCGAAATGGAAAGGAAAGGAGAATGAAATTCTATAAAATTTCTATAGGTGCCATTCGGGAATGGTGATTAAATCGGTTCATTATTTATTTTGATCCTTTAGGAATACACTTTGTGTGTAGAATTACTTTGTTGCTTATACTTAGCTAAAACATGAGCAAATTAATTGTTATCCTTGCTGCCGTATTGTGTATCCTTATCTGAAAATATCGTAAAGTGTGTACATAAATCATGTACGTATTATATTATATGTATTATTATATTCCGAGATTGTCATGTAGCCACATGATTATTTCTTGTCATCCTATCGTAAAAATGTGACTTTTATGTGAATTGAAAGACATTTCAATTTTGACGTGTACGTTGCGTTACGAAAATATTATTAATAAAAGGGACTTCAAACTTCTTAAATGTTTGAACTTATACTTATAAACTTCTGAAGCTTTAATGACTGAAGACAGAGCGAACAGTATTGTATGTAAATATGTAGTATGTACCTAATTCATCCATACGGTCAAAATACATAACTTTGCATCTATTCAAAGAGTTTTTATACACATATGAATAGCATTAGCGGCTACATCCCATGACAAGGAAAATCGCGATTTAAATTCCTCAAATTTCAATCTGATTTTAACAAATTATAAAGACGGTTGTTCCAAATCAAAGAATAGAGTAACACTGCATAAGGGCAAAACTGTCGACTGTGGAGCACAACGCAAGCTCCGTGCAGTAAGTTACTTTCTTTCTCAAAATCTGACTTATGCGTCACATTATCAAAAGTCATTTTACCAGTTGAAACTGACTGGGATCGTGCATGAAGTCATAATATGCTAGGCTGCTTTAGTTTTCTCATATTTGACTTTGCGCCTTGTCTTCATCTCATGTTGCTTCGTTACAGATACCTGTAAATTACTATGTATACCTATGTATACATACTAAGTATATAGTATGAATTCTGCCCTTGAAAACTTTTTTTCTGTTTCTTAGGAATATGTAGTATCACAAGGTCTATGTATTTATGCAAAATATTTGCCATTTAGAAACCGACGAACTGATGACGGATTCCTGTAATGATTTAAGCTTTATAGCTTTTAGCTATTTTGAGGAGGCAAATAATAGACTATGTACGTGTAATTGCTGCCGTATGTATCACCTGTTAATTTTAATTAGGAGCTCTCGTGAATAATCATAATTATTTAGGTGGATGCTAATTATATATGCATATATGTATGCATGTGTGTATGTACAACACGTACGCCTAGGCCTATGCATAAGGTAGAAAGAAAAACACTGAAGACGCTTATTTCATCTATTATGTCATACTTTCAGTTCTAATTCTGTATTGGTACTTTTTTAAAGTGCAAAGTGTGTATAGTGTATATACGTGGTACAACATTAGCATACTTATATTCTGCTCATACATCATACATACCTATACACGATTATTCGTATGTCGTCTGCTGTTAATTTGTCAGTTCCTTTTTAACTATTCCATCGTTTGTTTTCAACTTAGCTTGTAAAGATTTTCAAACTCTAGACAAGTAAGATTTGAAGTGAAAAACATTTGTAAATAAACAAAAAGAAGATTTCCTACAAAATTATAATGGAAGTGTCTCACATTACTGGTGTTCCGGTGGATTGTCGTCCAGAAAGTGGAGCGTCACTGGAGGGAACTACAGCATCCGAAATTTCAGCCTCGATGCCCACTCACCGAAACTGCACCGTAGAAATAAGTGAGCAAAACTGGATAAATAGTTCGATTGCTTTTTCATTTACGTATGTACAAAATTATGCATAGTAAATAGTGAGTTCTTCTCAGCAATTTGGTAGCATTAATCATGTCTCACAATTCGTTTACTAGCCAATCGTTTGGTCGCGCCCTTGATTGACCCTGAACACTACTGCTTCTCTGGGCATTGCCACCTTCCGATGCAACCCGTCATCAGTCCTTGTACTCGAGAGGCTTTTGCATTCTCAAAGGCATCGTATGTGAAACACTTTACATAGCTTAATTGCTACATGATGTTTGCTTTTAATTTTTTTCTCTTGTGTGTAGAATGTACACGTAACTAATATACATATATGTATGTACGTAGACGTGTGCCTATACAAAAACTTGAGCATTTTTTATTGATTTCTGCATTCATTTGTAGGGAAGCTGTCAAGGGATCTGTCGGAGTATTTACATATAGGATTGGCGAGACTAATGCTAGAATCGCATGTATGTTCTCCGTTCCCTACGATTACAATTTGAGCAGTAATTGGTTTGCTGTTGGATTTGTTGAGGCAGACACCGAAGCGAACGACTCCCTATATCAGGCTATGTATTATAGTGACGAGTGGCAGGATAAATCCGATAGAAAGAGGGAAAAGGTGAGAAAAAAATACATACTTCACAGGAATCATTACTACAAATGGCGCCACTAGACCATACATATTTCATGAATAATAAAAAGATCTTTATTGTTGCAAAAATGGTATAGTAATACACATAAACTTATTGATTTTTAACTTTTTGTCTAGGCCTCTCATGGAAACACTGTCCATGTTCACCTCGAAAACATACGAGTGAGTGCGACGATGAGCGATGCAAAACGGTCCATTATAAAAATTGACGTTACTTCCGCGAGTTCGAATCACTCTCGTGATTGGTAAACAATCTTGAATCCATCATTGAAATCTCGCAAAAAGTACACATATATGAATCGTATAATACTAAATACAATCATTTGTAGGTAGTATTTACATCTTGTAATGAATTAGGAAAAAACACCACGATCAATACTTTACATTTTTACTTTTTTTTGTGTTGTTCTCGCGTCTGAAAGGCATAATACATGTATGTTTTCTACTTTCATGGAAAATCCATCTTCACCTAGTTTCTTTTCTAAGGTTTGGTACTAAATACAAAATTCACCTCTTGGAACCGCTTTTGAATATCTCACTTTGAACCAGAAAAGCCGACCCTAAAAGTGTAAAAAACTCGCAATATTGTTGTTACGAAAATTACTTGCAGGCAGAAAATTTGCCAAAATCTTGTGTTAAATTACGAGCTACTATAAACAGAAGTACACACGTGTATGTATACAGCAAGAAAAAATCAAAGTGTTACTTTCAATGATGATGTCTTTCTTAATAACATGTCTATCTGTCTGTTGTGTCAAATAAAAAGAGTTCAAATGACGAGATTCCTCAAAATGAACTGAAAAATACTTTTTTTAATCTCCTTGGGGGATTTTATGATTAGTCAACTCATGCAGATTATTGTGAGTGTATCCATATATTTGTACATTGTGCATGTTGCGTATTACGTATGTATGTATGGAGAATTCCTAAGCTTTCTCGTTCTTGCTCCAGTATAGTCTCATGCTTATATGTATATCCCGGAGCTTGTTATATTTTACATAAATACATCACAATCACAATCATTCCTTGTTGTCAGACAGTGAACCTCTCTCCCATTTAGTATCAAAATCCACCTCTAGATCCAAAGGGGAATCTCTCTTGATTTACAAAGAAATGGAAAAAGTTCCTTTGATTAATGCATTATATGATATTTTTATATACTTTTACCCAAGTTATATATATGAGCTGGATTACCTACAATTGGCACGAGATTGTTATTTGCTTCGTTGTGAAGTTTTACTGTGTACTTGCTCTTTCTCTCTGGGTTTGTATCAATGTAAATTGTATTTTCTCGGTGTCTGCTTGCTAGTATTGACAGATTCTACAGAGAAAGTAAGAATTCAAATCAACAAATATAATGCATAATATGACTCTCATTTCATACTATGTACATGCGTACAAAATACATAATTCTGTTTCACCATCTGAATTTAACACAGCTGTCTGTGAATGTATGTAGACTCTTATAAATTTCCATGTTATAGTTGAAGCTGCACAGTGATGACAGCACAAAGAATTGTAAGATAGTTTTCAAAATTCAATGAGTCAAGAGGGGGAAAAGAAATCAAAAGCTTTTTTGTCACGGGTATCATATCCCTCGTCCTTCATCCTTTCTTTCCCACTCTTGATTTTTTTTCTATTGAAGGTACATAAGATTCATATATATGTAGATAGATATTTAAGTAGCTGACAGGAATTTAAAATTCGTAGTATAAAGAAAGCATCAAATTTTTCTTTTGTTCTTTACTATTGGGCAATCAGACCTTTGTATTGGGTTTTTACCTCATTATTGCTCATATACATAGGTAATGGATTTTGATGAATGAATGCATAGAAATTTGAAGGAAAAGCAATCATGACAGATGTAGTAACGACAGAATAGAGTGGGATTTCAAAAAAGGTGAGCATTATATATACCATAATCCTCAACTGCTCTGTAAGAAATCTCTTGACAAAAAATTTAAAAAAAGCAAATTATACAGTGCAATATAAAGTAGATGACCTTTTTATGACAAGTTATACTTAATTAGCTCTGTTCTTTTCATACTTTATAATTGTTGTCTTCTTTACCTTGTATAATATAAATTTGGGGGTTTTGGAACTAAAAGCATAAGAAGAAGTCTCCAGAGTTTTTTAAATGCCAAACCTCTATAATCTTGATCAACCTTACTTACTGATGATATGATATATACGTAATATAGTTCATAGTTGTCTATTGTCTAGCCCAACTTGTAGCTCTTTCTATTTTATTACCCCAGTGCCTTCATCTTCGCTCTCCGTCGGCCTTCTCATGCTCTTGCTTTCACTCCCTCACTCTACTTTCTTTTTTCCTTTTCTCCTTTTGTTTACTCATCATCCTTTTGTTCTTTCGACTTATGACTGCAACTCGGCAATTTTTTCCAAAAGAAAAAAAGAGATCAATTTATATTTTTATTAAAAGGGGAACAAAGTGACCTACCTACTTTAGTCACCAGGAGTTTGATAAGACGAGGAGAGGCAAGAAGGAGAAAGGGCGAATACCTACTACATAGGTGCATATAAAACGTTTCCATCTTCCATTTTGTTCCATTGCACTAAGTGTTCAAGCGAGAGACCAGCGAATGGAGAGATAGAACAAGTCTCACCAACAATCATCATGATGACACTGGGTGTAGAGGGTAGAATCATCTTATCAGCTCGCATGGCCTTTCCAACTTCGTTAGTTAGGTGACTACTACTACTTATGGATATATTTTACTCTAGGAAAATATGACAGACTAAAGGCAACTCAAAAGTTGGTACCTTTTACAGAAAAAAATGACTCGAATAATATTTCAATAGTTTCCCCATACTACCTACCCTTTCCTTGGAACACATTTAATCATATTTTTGATAACTGTATTATAATATTATATCACAGCTACATTATATATTTTGACATTTCCTTTATGTTTCTGCAAAATTACGAAGTATACATAGAGACAAAGAAGGCATTTTTCATGTCGTATCATAATACATTATACCAAAAACCTCAATTTTCACTGAGGAATTAGAAGGGTACTCAGAATAGAAAAAGCAATCTTCGCCATACTTTCTCACATTACCTCGTTATTGGCTTTTCCCGGGATTTTGTGACAAAAGTTGAGGACAGATGACTGGAGAAATACATAGAGGAAGTTCAGGTAGAAAACGGAAAACTGATATTTAGCACAGTACTCTGAACTCTGAATTTGTGTGTATGCAGGTACCTCTAAGAAAATGTGCATCCGTCATAAGTCTTTGTCTAACGGTAGCAGTGTACAAACTACAAACAATATATACATTTATTGCACATGATAATAATACTTGTAATATATTACAAGTCTAAGCAAATATTCTTGAGGTTTTTATGACTCCTTCCTCTTAGTTCTTAATTCTAGAAAAGTATATAAGATATCTTGACATGTGATATGATACTCCGTGTCAAAAGACCTCGCATTTTCTTCTCATGCAGCTTATAAGACGCGGAGGTATAGTATCGTACCTATCCACAAATCTACATGTGTATGAAGGTAGATAATATGCATAGTAGGGGAGAGGGAGAAGGTAAAGTGGACTGAGGTAAAGTGAAGGAGACAAACGGAAATGTAAACGTAAGCACAAAAGTTTGTTTGCACTGTACTAATGAACGATCATTATTCATGACGTGGAAAATTAGTTTCTGCATTTCACAGGATAATGTAATAATGCTGTATTCTTATATGCCAAGAAAATTTGCTCTTCTTTCCCATATGTATAAACATAACCAGGCCAAGTTATTCGGTAGATGCTTTTTGCAGCTCCGCTGATGAAATATCGTAGCAAACGTGGGGAAAAGAAGGCATTGTACATCTTATTTGAGTGCAAAAAGGTGCCGTGTACTGTGTACAAAACTGGGTCCTCTCTTCTTTTGCACCTGTATTTTTCACTTTCTCTTTTCACTTCAACTCTTTTTGTACCTGTGCAGTTTACTCATCCTAAAGTTCTCGCTGTTTTTTCCTGTAATCCACATATAATATATGAAATGTACAATATTCCATTCTCATCATTCGTCAGATACAGTATTTATGTTATAGAGCATAATTTTTGCCACATGCCAAACGTGGGAGTTGATCTCGACGAGTCAAGTCAAGTGATGGAGCTCCAAGCCTAAACACTATAAAATAGATTTTTGTTTTTGGTGAGGTAGTAACGAGCCCAAAACTTCATTTTACTCAAGCCCTTTCAGCTGCTAATAAACGTGATATTGTACTTGACAATCATTTAAAGTATTTGCAAAGGACATTTTCAACTTTCCCCTAGTTTCTCGAAGAAACCTAGAAAATAAGCCATTAACATAATTTATTTAGCACAGCGTCTACCCTCATATCACCAATGTAAATCACACCTTACATGACAGACCCTCAATTTCGTTAACTCAAAATTCAAAACCTACTAGAACTAAGTTTCCAAATATAGTCAAATTCTATCCACTTTTCCGAAGAAAAACAACCCTTTTTCATATATAGGATTATAAAAATTTAAAACAATTGCCACTTTTTGATTCCATCCATTTACATACATATATGAAAATCTAGACAATGAAATGACGCACGAGCGCCTTTAAATTAAACCGTCCCAACTGTTAAAATTAGACCAATCAAGGCCGTAATGTATTGTAAATTAATACTCTCTTTGTTTTTACTTAAACCATTAAAAAGATATTACATAACAGTTTCATAGAACTCTCGTATTATCAGTTATCTACAAACATTCATACATACTTTGGTAAGGCATAAAGTATTAAAGTATTGTACGATTCTCAGCACTTTTATCCTTCTTGGAAAACACAAGATTACAGAATAAAATCTCTCTACATCATTAGAATTTAATCCAAATTTGGAGTAATTTTTCAAGCCAAATGTTCCACACAAGAGCATAATATACATACCTAGATGATTACATAACGGGATGTTGTCTTTTGTCCAATCTCAATTTTCAGCATTATCGTGACAACGAGACGTCATAATGCCTGTCATCCATTGTCCCATTTTTCTCTTCTTGTCTGAGGGCTGCAACGGGAAGTTCTCCCAGTGCGAATTCAGAGGAAGAGGGAAAAGGAAGACGGCGAAAAAAATATCCGTCTTTCCTCCTGTCAACTAAGCATACATAAACAGTCAACGGCATGTGTACAGTGTACAATTTGAAACGTTAACATTATAAAAACTAAAAGCTACAAAACACACAACACACAATAGGAAATACATTTATACTTCTTATTATGTACATATATCTCTCTCATCTCTACGTATCTGAGTCGATATTTATCCTCTTGTTAATTTTTTCTTCCAAAAACGTCGGTCCTCTTGGAATTCTGAAAATACATTCATAGAACAAGAGAGTAAAGCAAGCAAAATAGAAATCATACAATAATAACGGGACTGCCAGGAATTTTTCTAGCATAGAGCAAACAAAACGAGTAGACAATGAAATTCTTTACTCTCCTACAAATACACACACACACACACATTGTAAATACAAAAGACGTCAAGTCAACTGGAGAAAAAAACCCCCGATGTATTGCACTATATGAATGTATTGTACTTATATATCTTATCTATGTGTATGTATGGAAGAGGTGGCTTCTTCTTCAAATAGAAATAGATTTATACACTGGATTTAAGTTCCTATATTATTGCATTTCAACTTGAGACTTGAGCTAAATCATGTACTGTGCGGGTGGAGGGTTTTCTATGATTTGATGTGATATGATTTGCTACGATCTGTGCGATATAAAGAAAAGAGTGTACACTATACACACAGTGTACATGATACATAATTCAGCTTGGACTTTTCCTGTCTCTCTGCTGTTTCTCTACTTCAACTTTCCTTTTCCATGGTCAATATAACTAGTATGTTTTATTTCGTCTCATTCATAGTTACCGTATAAATAATACATATGAAAATATTCACCATACATGATACAGAAATTATGTGCGTGATGTATTATGTATTGTATACATGCACGACTAAAAGAAAGGAAATGAAAGGAGAGGACTTGGAACAATCCCGTAAAACTAGGGCAGAGAGAGTATCCAAGGAAATTTTGTGGAGATAGAAGAACTGTAAGAAAAATACAATGACTTATAATACAAATACATATATATAACATCCAATAGAATAGATAGATGGCCCATTTCTAGTTTTGAGAGAAAGCGATTCAAATACATGTATACACATACAAGGAAAGGAAAGGACACCAGACTTGGGAATCAAAAAGCAGAGAAAACTCATTTGTTTCCTTCCCTCTGGTCTGCTTTGGTTTCTTCTCTCTTTCTATTCAATGTCCAGTCAGAGAGAAAAGTCCAGAGAATACATACTTGGATAAGAAGAAAAGTGGCTCAAGTCTCTCCAGTCTTCAGTTCCAGCATTCTCTCGAGTTTTCCGCTAAAGCTTTGTCCAGCAGTTTTTTCTTCTATTTCTTCGTTTCCTCTTCAGGGCTTTGATTTGCCCTATATATAATATAATACGAAAACGTGGACTATCTACCCGTGTAATAAGTTAAGAATGCATCTGACCACTGTCTTCACTTTGAGTCGCCGAGAATCGAGATTCAAGAGAAACACAAACGGAAAAGAGATGAGGGTATGTATGCAGCTACTTGAAATCCTATTGGAATTCGCCGTTGGATGTTGGATCTGGTTTTGGATTTGAAATTCTGTTAACTCAGCCCGGGCACACAGAAAGCCTCAAGTCTTCAGATTCAAGTTAAAGTTGAACTTGTTGTAAGCATGTGTGTAATATAACAGTAGTAAAAGAGCCCAGGACAAATAAAAAGGAAATAATTCAAAGCTCGAGCCCAGACTCTAAAATAATGTTGAAGACTTTTGTAATGCGTACGAAAAATGAAAAATACACAAGTATAACATAAGAAATGAATGAAACATAATAGCATATGTATATATAATGTATATACATAGTATATAGGGCGTGCGTTCTTTTTTCCAGCCTTTACAATTTTTTTGCTTAACTTAGCTGCGTATGAAGAATGTACTGAATGTAGAGTAACTAAATAGGCTGAAATTCGCATGGATGTTTATCGTGCGTGAGCAAAGAGAATGAAAATCTATGGAATTCTTCGAATTAGAATCAATCGAGGAATTCATTCATATCTGTCCATTTATAGTTTTTTCATACATGGAGCATTGATACACATTCGAGAATCCGAATTATGGTGCTTACACATGATAAATGATGAAAGATGAAAGCCCGTTTTTATATGTACGATATACCATACAGTACGGTTCGGATTTTTTTGCGAATCGTGTTCTATTTTTCTTGTGCTATAGAAGTTAGAAATGAATATACAGTTGTATTATTAAATTATATTGAAAGCTCAAATGGAGTAAGTTTAGAGGGAAGAGCTGGCTGGATAATTATGGTGACATGACCAGAAACAGGAACCATGCCGTACCTTTCATTCCATCCTCTTTCTCTACATTGTACAGTGTACATTGTACATACATACACATACCGAGTGTAGAGTCATAATCTGAATAGCAAATGGGAATAGTTATGAGCAAAAAGCTGGAGCTTCTCCAAGAATAATGTTATTCATCATTCCCGTTTCGTTTCGTTATATGCGCGTTCCTTCTTTCGCGTATTTTCTTTCTCAAACTGTCGTCAAAATGGTTTCTTCATATGGGGAGAGCATTTCATGAAAAAATCATATGCATTTTGCATTAGAGCGTTTCTCCTTGATTTGACTTACAACTCCGGGACATATGTATTTCAGTAAAATACAAGGCGATTTGTCAAGTCACACATTGCTCGTGAGATACTGTATTATGATATGTAAAAGGTATATTAATGTACTGCATTTGTCATGATCATGATCAATATCAATACTCCGCAGTTTCTGCCATACATTTTTACATTAGGTATAGTTTCGCATAATATACAGAAAGACACTAACTGTTCTGTTTTTCATTTTCGACCATTTCTACATAATTAATTGAAAACATTATGACACTGAATAATCATATACATACATATATATATATGCTTTCCACGCCATTTTTCCTGATTCTAAAGATAAAACTTTGCTTGTAGAAATTTTTTTCGGTTACTTCAGTTGAATAGTTTTTGGGTTTTCTTGAAAGAAGAAAGAATATTATATAATTGTCTCTAAATATTACTGTGCATTACTTTTGAGCAGAGAATTTTATCTCCGCATTAATGACAAGAATAGCGGTATCTATACTTGGTGAATGATTCATTCTTTTCTAAAGTCGACAGGAAGGCTGTGAGATTTTAATTAAAAATTACGGCTATTGGTTTGCTTCAAACATTTTTTCACTATGCATCATATATTCATTTTGATTTATTATCTATTTAAAAGTATAAAAATTGAAAATTTAAGCCTCCCTGGTGAAAACTTCTATTTACATCTGAATTAGCAGTTATACATAATGGTATAGTAATAATAGTAACCATTACTATGATATCTATCGCAGTTTTAAAAATAGAAGCAGGCATAAAATGTATTGTACACATATTATACACATAAAATATAGTTAACGTTATGGATATGATATATATTTTTTACTTTCAGGTAGAGATAAGAAATTATCAGAGCCTGAAATTGAAGACGGAGAACAAAACAAGAAAAAATACAGCATTTCTCATTATGGAAATAATAAATACACAGAAAAAATTATTATCATCATTATTTTCAATTCACATTCAATGTTCAACCCTCCAGCAATAGTTTTAAGACTTTGAAGCGTGATGTAAGGAAAAATTCAATGAAGTGGTGTTATATTAACCCATAAGCGTATACATTATACATGCTCGTATGCATACATACACTTGCATAATATTTTGTCCAACTCTCTACATTTTACAGCTACTCTTCCTACACGCACATGTACGTATTACGCATATTTACAATAAATAAAATAAGAATGACTGTATGGTCAGAAAGGAATATTTATTTATGATTCAAGTCATTCGCCGCTGTGTACCAAAGTAATAAAAATTTCTCTACACCTCGTTTGTCATGTCAGCGGAGAAGGGAGAAGGTGTAGTGTAGTGGACCCCCCTGTGACGGGTCAAGGGGTTACCTTTTTACATGCATTCATTACCACGTGTTCTCCGTTTTCTTTGAGTTTCCTTTATATCCCTCCTCTTCTTCTTCCTCCTCATCACGGTGATGATGGTCTATCCAAGAAAGGCTATGAAAAACCATGCCAGCTAAATCCCATATGCACAAAAAGTCTTGGTCCTGATCCTGATGGCTACAACAATACCAGAGTGCAACCCGGTACAAGGTCAGTTAGGGAACAAGAATTTTTAAATCTCTAGTCAAGAACTGAAGGCTCAAATTAGTTTTTAACCGTACTATACATACATTATGCATTCGAATACTGTACACATATTTAGACACTAATGTGAGACGCAGCCTTGTACAAATCCTATATTATAAAAAGTAGTTTCCGTCTGTGTTATCAACCAAGTTGGAGAATTAGTTCCGGGCCCGACTGATAGCGACCAGTTAATACATACAAACTTATCACACACGAACTCAGTTTATCCAAATTTACTGTAAAAATGGTACATTATTGTAATTAAAAATCTAGCAGGAATACTTTATACCCGTTTTATTAAATATGTATGTACTGAGCGCCCCACCTTTTCCGCACCTTTTTTGGCGCATTGCCAGTTTATATAGAAAAAAAGAATAAACGTTTCTAGAACACAAGGTTTACATAGGTTTATTTTCCTCATTTTACTCTCCTGCAAGGAAAAATATTAGATAATTTTAGTGTGTATTATTCTCCAGTCTATTTTATGGACTGTAGTTATATGTACGAACCTTTTTTGCTATTTACACATGTTTACGTGTTTTTTGTACACACGATTTTTTCATGTAGAAGCTTGATAACTTACAGTTATGACCAGGAATCGTCATTTTGGGTTACACTTTGATTAGGAATACATATTATTATGGAATACATATATGAAATCTAAAGGATTTTAACGAATAAAAATATGAAGGATTTGGCTTATCTATCTTTAAATACTTATGCATATCTGATATCTGGTTTTGTAACACTAAAGTCGGAACAAAACTGGAGGAGAAACGACTTTATTTGGTTGGGAATTTGTGTGATGCAAGAAGGTTGTTGAAAACGAAAGAGAGAAGTATAGGAATATCGATGGAGAAAGAAATCTTGGGTCATAAATCATGCAAAGGTGTCGAAGTGGGCAAACATTGTGATGACGATTATGATTTTTGTGGGAAGAGTTCCGACATTACCGCATGCAGCGTATCGGCGCATTTTTTCTTGGCGTGGAAAATCCTCTACAAAGACTGTATGACGATCTTTATCCTCTCGATAATGATGTTACCTGAGCAGATATTGGAAAAATCATCATATCATCGTAGTTCTTACCCCTTTTCTCATAATATCTAACTCTCAATGTTTGTTCCTTTTAGCATCTCCCCGGCTATTGGATATGGAATACAGCGATTTCTTCTTTCTTCTACATCTTGTATGTACAAAAAATAAGTATAGTCTTTATAATACAATTTAAATGTATGTACAGTAGATGATGCCATTTTCAAAAAAGAGTAGAAAATTTGAACAAAAAAACTAACCCCGAACGTTTCGTCTTGAAAACTTGAGGTTTTGAGGTCGCCGCAAAGGTCATCGCATTATAAATTAAGATTTACATTAGCTTCCGCACCCGCCTTGTAGGTAAACCCTAGGTCAGCACCACTAGAAGTCTCAAAGGCATGCCGAAAAACAGAAGTTCTTTGTCTACAAGTGAGAGGCAATGGAGGCAAGCGGGAGGCAAGCGGGAGGCAAGCGGGAGGCAAGCGGGAGGCAAGCGGGAGGCAAGCGGGAGGCAAGCG